>JAJMZR010014212.1:0-12086 GCA_023807225.1 Epidinium caudatum
CAATCCCCAATCCCCAATCCCCAAACCCCAATCCCCATGGGAAATGAACTTCGTTCGAATTACTATATTTAAAAATAATAACTATATAAAAAAATGTCAAGGTATTTTTTAATTTCATCTGAATTAAATCAAACAAAAAAAATTAGTTCTTCATATGAGGTGAGTTTTGCTTTAGAAACTGAATTTGAAAAAGAAGATAAAAAGTATAAAATCCAACTTTATATAGTTAAAATAGAAACAAAAATACCTTATTTTAATTTTTTGTCCAAATTTATTGATATAAAAATAGTTAATTATGAATTTCAAATGAAAATATTTGAAGATGAAATTTTTTTTTTCAATGATAAAAAAGATTTAAAAGTAAATTGTTTAACTATTGAAGAAGAATTCAATTTTTATTATGAATTTGTAAAAATATATTTTATAGATAATTCAAAAAAATTTCTTACTTCATTAATTAAATCAATCTTTAGAATATTACAAACAGATCAAACACACTCAACTTTGAGTTTATTATTAACTATTATAACTGAAGAAGATTTTAAATTATTAATTGAAGAATATAAGAAGGATATTGAAAAATTATTACTAAAAACAGAAATAAAAGGTAATTTATCAAAAATAGATAAAAAAAAATTTAAATATGATAAAAATCATCTCCCTAATTATTTCATTATGTATACTATATTAGAGAATAAGGATGAACTAAGATATTTAGTAAAAGTTAAAGAAAATAGAACAGCTATATTTGATTGTTTATTTAAATATAAAAAATTATTTTACAATTATATTAGAATTATTCCTGATTATTCTTTTCTAATAGATAAAATAGATTCAGGCGAAATATTATATGAGCTTTTTTGTCTATATCCTAAAAATTTATCTGATTTTTATATTTTTGTTAAATGATAAGAAAGAGTATATATTTCAATTATTTTATAAAGTAAAAAAAAGATTTTATATTGATGATTTTTTTTCTAGTAGAGATAAAATTTTCAATGAGAAATTCAGTGAATCATTTTATATTTCTCTTATTAGTATAAAAGAATATATATTAAATAATTATAATGAAAGTTTTATCATTGGATTTAGAAAATCAAAAATCATTTACAATGTTCGTTGTATTTTATTTAATTTTTTTATTAATGAAATTGAAGCTACAATTTTAGAAAAATATTTTTTAAATGAATCTAATACTATAAATTGGAATGAATATAATAATATGGAAATTTTAGGTCTTATTTATATTTGTATAATTGATTCTCCTGATAGGCGTATTGATGGCTTATATGAAAAATTATTTAATATATTAAATATTAGACAAATTAGTGATGATTCCATTAATTCATTAAAAAAAATAAATTTTGATAATTTTTATAAAGGCATAAAAATTTATAAAACACTTATTTTTGTTTTTCTAAAGAATATATCTAATATCAAACTATTTGAATTTTTATTTGTTATTATGGAAAAAATGAACACTAAAAAAAGCAGTGGTTCTAAATATCTAAAAAGCTGCACAATGAAAGATAAAAATGATAAAAATTCAACTGAAGATGAAAAAAATGATAAAAATATAAAAACTAAAACTGATATCGATAATAATAAAAATTAAAAAGAGGATGAAAAAAAATCTAAAGATGAAAGAGAAGATGAAAAACAATGTAAAAATAAGGACTTCGAGTTAAATGATAAAAATGATGATAAAGATAATAAAAAAAATTTTTCAGAAAATATACTAAAACAAATTCAAGATAAATTTTTGGAGATTATAATTAATATTATAAATAAAAAAGATAAAGAAGAAAATTCAAAAACAAATAAAAAAAAAATAATTCCTATAATCAGTAAATTAATCTATATATCTGATATCTATAATTTATCTTCAAATTTATTAACTATTTTCCCTCAAATTTTAGATGTTGAATACTTAAATGCAATTTATATGTATACTTTAGAAAACTTTAATATTTCAAATAATATTTTGATTTCAATTTTTGATTATTTACTTAAGGCAAAGAAAATAGAGAAATTTGTAATATTTTTATTTGCGAAAAATGATTTATTAAAAAAAATTGAATGTAGATTTGAGAAATATTTAATTCATGATAATGATTTATTTTTGGAAGAAAATTCTTGTAATTATTTATTGTTTAAACTATTATACAAACAAAATTATTTTAAATCAAATGATTCAATTTATACCAAAAAAACAAAGGAAATATTGAACAATATTTATTCGGATATTATTGATAAACGAAATAAACCATATTTAACTTATAGAAACATAAAATATTTTATTCAGAAAGAAGAAAGAATAGATTTATTTTCAATTCTGTATAAATATGAATCTATAAAAAAATATATGATGGATTGTTTAAAAGAATATATTAATACATATGAAATGTTAAAACAACAATTAACTTTAATAAAGGATGACTTTTCATCAATTAATTTTAATTCTCAAAAAGAAATATTAGACGATATGGAAATAAACGAAATGATTATTTTTGAATCAATTAATATTTTACAAAAAAAAATTGAAGATTTTAGACCAATTCATTCATTATTTAAAGAATTGAAACAAAAAATTAACCAGAATTCTCTTTTTATTAAAATCAAAGAAGAACGGAAGAAAGACAAAAATATAGATAAGCAAAGTTATATATTATTTGAGCAAATATTAGGCATTTTTAACCCAGAAAAAATTATTGAAAATATTACAAAAATACTTCCATCACTAAAATATATATTATCATTAAATAATGATGAAAAAAATAAATTAATTGAAAATCTAATGGAATGTAATTATTTATATCAAGCTATTTATTTTAATAATAAGAATCCTTATAACAAAATATCAGATAATGACATTGAATTAATAAAAAATAGAATTGGATATTTATTTATAAAGAATGAAATAGATGATATATTTCAAAAATATAAATCAATAATGGATATAATAAAAAGCCAAAAGAAGAAAAAAAAAGATGAGAAAAAGAATGAAATAACTGATAATATATTACAGATTAAATCATTTTTATCATTATTTGACATTACAGATTATACAGTGATGCAAAGTATAAAAGATAACAAAATAAGCGATTTAATAGAAATTATAAAAAAACAGAAATTTATATCTATAATAAATAAATTAAATGAAAATATACCAGCTTTTAAATTTTTATTATCTGTTACTTCACAAGATTGTAGAAATATACAAGAATTAGCTGGAGAAGTCCATGGTGGGAACAATCAAAATTTTTTATCAATAGAAGATTTGCTTTCTTTTGAAAAAATAGTAGAAGCTTTTGAAGATATTGAAATAGAAAATAAAAATTTTAATGAAAAAGAATTTATCCATAAATTGAATGAGGAAATTGAAGAAGAAGAATTAATAAAATATTATGAAAAATATCAACAATATAAAGAGTTTTTCACTGAAAATTTAGATAAAAATAAATTTACTTCAGAAGTCATACAAAAAATATTAAACAAAAGTGAAATTTTATTATTAAATAGTGATATTAATTTCTTTAAAGCATATTATAAAGAAGATGATAATAATATACCTAAGAAACAAAATTACAAAGAATTTGATTATAATTATATGATATATTTAAGAGATAGGGCATTAACTAAATATAAAATAAGTGACTCACTATTAAAAGGTAATGAGAAAAATAATGCATTTAAAAATAATGCAAAAATAGAAGAAGAAAAAATAATAGAAAATAATAAAGTTTTTATTTCATATGTCAGCAAAATAAATAAATTACTAAATCTATTAGATAAAATAAAAAGAAAAGGTTTTTATTTTTTAAATAATTGTGAGTATAGTTCAGATAATGTTACAGCATATTTTAATGAAATTGAAAAAATTGAATGTATTTTATTATTAAAATTAAAAATAAAAATTCAAAAAAATAGTGATGATTCTAATAAAGAAAAATTATATATCATTAATTATTATTTAGATGGAGTAGAAAAAAATGATTATAATGAAATCTTTGAAATAATAAATAATATTTATGAAAAGATAAAGACTATTGTTAAGCATTCCTATATAAAAAAAAAATATATTAATTTTATTTATGGAAGACAATTTTATCTTTTTTTTGAATTTTTCTTGAATAAAAAGCTAAATGAAAACTTGAAATATTTTTTATCATATTTTGCAAATAAAGAAGATATTATTATTAATGATTTTGAATTTAAAAATTCAAATTATAATGTAATAGAAGACACTAATTTATATTTCTATCAAAACTTCATTGATAATTGTGAATTATTTTTAAATAAGATAATGGATGATAATGAAACATCTTTAGAAAAAATATATTATAAAAATAAAATGAAAGAAGATTTCATTAATTATAATGGTATATATATGAATTCCTGTATAAATTTAGAAAAAGAAATTATTCAATGGTTTAAATATTTTACTAATAATACTCCATTAGCCTGTACATTGTTATTATGTAAGAAAGAAACAAGTGTTGATGAAATAATATCATTTTTATATCGCTCACTTTTATGCAAATATAATATTTGCTTTTGTGTAGCAAAAACAGAATTTTTATCTAAAGATAAAAAAAATGTAATTTTGGATACAATAAATGAATTAATTGAAATAATAAAAGAGAAAAATAATGATTTTAAGATGAATTCATGTTTATTTATAATGAATAGTTCTTTCGAAGATGATTTATGCAAATCTTTATTCCGTTTAAAATTTATTAAAACCTTAGATATTTCTAGAGATAAAATCAAAGATCTAAAAATTTGCCAATTAAATGATAAAAAACAAAAAAATGATATTGAAAGAATAATGGTGATAGATTCAGATCATTCTGGAGTTGGCAAATCAACTTATATAAAGAATATTAATTATAATGACTATATATATTTTCCCATTGGAGGCATTTTTACAAAAGAAAATACTTTAAAAAGATTACAAATATTAGATAAAGAAAAAAATATAAATAATAGAAATGATTTATTATTTCATTTTGATTTATATGATACTGAGGAAAAAGAATTAATGAATGAATTTTTATATTTTATTTTAATAACAAAGCTATATGGTCAAGATAATAATATTTTTTATCTTTCAAAAAATATAAGAATATATCTTGAAATACCTAATAGTTTTATTAATTATTTTACAAAATTTCCTATTTTAAATTTATTCCCAAAAAAATCTTTTTCTATAAATGACTTACCACCTTTAATAGTTCCTGATGATATTTGCAGTAATGTTAAAATAGTATCTTTATACTTAAAATTACTAAAAGAAGAAAATGAATTACCGAAAAATACTGCAAACTGGTTCAAATGTGATAATAAAATAGATAAAAATGCAATAGTTTTTCCTTTTACCCCTAAGGATCTAATATTAAATGATGGCGGATATGATTATAATAAAATAGTTATAAAAGCCAAAAACGAAAATGAAAAACTGACCCAAAAAATTTGTCAAGAATTAATAATGGAAGAAATTAAAAAAACTATAAAAAAACCTACTTATTATCAAATAACAACTTTTATTAATGTTTTAGCAAATCAACTAATTCAATTTAATAGAAATTATTATTTGAGTGCTTGCACTCTTTTGGATGTTGGAAACAAAAATTGTTGCTTTATTAGAAGTTTAATTATTAAAAAATTTATAGATTTAACAAGATATTTTACTAAGGGGGCTTTCACAGAATTATTAAATGAACAAAAAGGAGTACAAACTTTATTGCTTAATAAATTTGATGAAAAAAAAGAAATAGGAAAAGCAAATGATATTTTAGAAAAATGTGTTCATGAATCAATTTCATTTGAAAAAATGGATTTAGCTTTGGTTTTCTTTCATGGGGGAGATAATAGTAATTTTTTTAGTATAATAACAAATAAAAGGCCTGAGGATCAAACATATATAGATTTACTAAAATTGAAAAATTATCAATCTGGAAATGATATAATAGAGCAAATTAACATTAAGGATAAAAAGGTATTAAAACTGGATAAAGTTAAACATTTAGTAGATTATAGAAATTATTCTCAAAGGAAATTTTTGGAAGAATTAAAGAGTATTTTAGATTTAAAAAATCCTATAGATATTTCAAATGATAAAAATAAAAAATCACTTTCAGAAATAACAAAAGATTATGTTTTCACAGTTGATAATTTTATAAAAATGTGTCTTATATTAATAAGAATAAGAGCAAATATCCCAGTGATAATGATGGGAGAAACTGGTTGTGGAAAAACTAGTTTAATTAGAAAATTAAGTGAATTGCAAAATAATGGAGAATGTAAATTAATTATTGATAATATTCATGCCGGGCATACTAATGAAGATATTATAAGATTTATAGAAGAGAAAGTAATCCCAGAGGCAAAAATATTGGAAGAAAAAGAAAAATTAGAAAAAATAAAATATGAATTAAATCAACAAATTTATGAAGAGAAAAAATTATGGGTATTTTTTGATGAATTAAATACTTGTAAATCAATGGATTTATTAAGTGAAATAATTTGCAAACATTCATGCGAAGGAAAAGTATTACCTGAAAATATAGTTTTTATTGGTGCCTGTAACCCATATAGAAAAGCTAAAATAAAAAGAGTTGGGCTCAAAATAAATAAATCAATAGATAATTATGATGAATCAGATTTGGTATATAATGTTAATCCAATGCCTCATTCTTTGTTAAATTATGTTTTTGATTTTGGAAATTTAGAATCGCAAGATGAAAAAAGCTATATTATAAGCATGGTTAAAAAAACAATTCTTGAAGAAAAATTATGGAAACTAGCAAGTAAACTAATTTCTACTGCTCAAAATTTTATAAGACAAAATAATGGTGTTTCATCAGTATCTTTAAGAGAAATAAGAAGATTTATTATTTTTTATGAATTTTTTTTGGATTATCTAAAGAAAAAAAAAGAAACATATATTGAAGGATATTTATTTGAAGACAATAATAATAAAATCAAATATTCAACTTTAAAAGATATAGAACTAAAATTATATTCAATTAATTTATCTGTATATTTGGGCTATTATTTGAGGTTAAATGAAAATGTAATTAATAAGAGAGATGATAATCAAAAAGAAAGAGGATTAAGAATAATATTATATGAAAAATTAAATGAAATATTTATAAAAGAAAGTCAAAAGGATTTCTTGTTAGTACCAGAAATAGAAGAAAATTTTATTGCAGATAATGTTGAATTAGAAAAAGGTATTGCAAAAAATAGAGCATTATTAGAAAATTTATTTTCTTTATTTGTTGCAATTAATACAAAAGTTCCTATTTTTATATTAGGTAAGCCTGGATGTAGTAAATCATTAAGTGTCCAATTAATAAACAATTCAATGAAAGGAGTTTCTTCAACTAATCCATTTTTTAAAAAATATCCTAAAATGTATGTAAGCACATATCAAGGATCCTTAAATAGTACTTCCGAAGGAGTTAAAGCCATTTTTGATAAAGCAAGAGAAATATTAAAAGTTTCAGGAAATAGAGAAAAAATAAGTACTATTTATTTTGATGAAATGGGACTTGCAGAACACTCTCCTCATAATCCATTGAAGGTTATTCATAGTGAATTAGAATACGATTTAAATAAAGATGATAAAAAAGTATCATTTATAGGGGTTTCTAATTGGAGTTTAGATTCATCAAAAATGAATAGAGGTATGACTATTAGTATACCTGAGCCAAATGAAAATGATATTATTACTACTTCAATAACAATTTCCAAATCTTATTTAGGAGATAAAATTGATAATAATCTTGAAAATATTTTTAAAAATTTAGGTTCGAGTTATTATAAATATAAGCAAGAATTTGAAAATAATAGTTCAATTAAAAACTATAGTGATTTTCATGGGAATAGAGATTTTTATCATTTAATAAAATATCCTTCAACAAAAATAAAAGAATTATTAATAAATAATAAAAGTATTGAAAGCAAATCTTTAACTGATTTAGAATTAAAAAGTATGGAAAGGAATTTTGGAGGATTAATTACATATGATAATAAATATAAAACTGGATTCAATATAATATGTCAAAAATTATCAGAATATAATGATGAAATTAAAAATTTTATTGAGAAAAATTTAGATGTTGATGTAAAAGAAAAAATAATAAATAATTTAATAGAACCTACAAAAGATTATTTAAGTAGATATCTTTTATTAATAACTAAATCAAATATTGGTATTTACTTATTAAATTCTTTTTTAAAATCAATAAAATATGATAGCAATTATGCAATATTTATTGGTAGTATATTTATAGAAGATATCCAAAAAGAGGAGTATTCATCTAAAATATTGAGTAAAATAAAAATGAATATGGAGAAAGATATAATATTAATTTTGAAAGATATGGAATCTATATATCCATCTCTTTATGACTTATTTAATCAAAATTTTGTTAAGGTTAAAGGGAAAAAATATGCAAGAATTGCTTTGGGAAGCAAAACAAATTCTTTTTCAGAAGTTAATGATAAATTCAAATGTATTATAATTGTAGACGAAGATAGACTTCCAGAACAAGAAATTCCATTTTTAAATCGTTTTGAAAAACAAAATTTGTCTTTTGAATATTTGATGACAAAAGAACAAATTAATATATCTCATAATCTTTATATAAAATGCCAAAATATGATACAATATGATGAAAATAAATTTGGGTTATTCAATTATAATATAGATAATCTTCTTATTAATTGCGATGAAGAGGAGATAAAGGGAATTGTATTTATAAATGGGCAAAATATAACAGATAACAATAATAATGAAGAATATTTTGAAAATAAATTAATTTCAAAAATAAGTGTGACTTTGCCTCAAGATATTATATTAATTTTATTATTAAATAATTTAAAAGAAGAAAATGATGAATTTGTAAAATTCAATAATAAAATAATAAACATGAATAATCAAAATTTGCACTATAATATAAAAGGTTTCTTAAATAACTATAAAGATAATTGCAATAAAATAATTATTTATACATTTACAAGAATAATTGATTCAATTAAAAAAGAATATATATCTTTGATTAATATAAAATCAAATCAAATTAGTTTTAAAAATATTAAAGAAATTAGAATATCTTCTATTCAAAATGAATTTAATTTAGAAACAGAAATTGAAGAATTTTTAGATAATGATGATTTAAAAATATTTTTTATAAAATTACTGCCTTTTGAATATTCCACTATTGATTACTTAAAGGTAATTATTGAAAATAAGGAAAAAGAATATAAAAATAAAAATAAAGATATTTCAAATAAATTTTTTATATTTTTAGTTCATTTAAAAAGAATTAATAAATATGATATTATCGATACTAAAAAAATGTTAATTGGAACATTGTCAAACTTAGCTGGATATTCTCAGGTATTTATCGATGATATAAATGGACAAGATTATTTCGACAATAATAATTCTATTATTACTCTAGATAAAATGATGAAAATGAAAAATGAAGATTTATATAAAATCTTCCTTAATTTAGAAACAATAATTTTAGATAAATTCAATAGTTATTTATGCTTCTTTGATTATTCATTTAATTTAGATGAAAAAATATTAAATAAAGAAATATATATTAATAATCTAATAGAATTATTTGGTAAAGATAAACATTTGATTAAAATAATCAATGAATTAATTATAAAAGAAATTAAATCAAAAGATGATGAAAAAACGAACAAAAGTTTATTAGAAAAAATAATACAAGAAGAAAAATTTTCTAAAGGAGATATATGCATTATAGATATAGTCAAAAAGGTATTAGTTAAGAATTATATTAATGAATTTAAAATCATTTATAGAGAACTAGAAAAAAATAATTATTTTTCTAGCATATTAAATAATTCAAATAATTATATAAATAATAAAACTAATATAAATCAAAATGAAAATTTTTATCAAAAAATAAAAGAAATATTTATAGAAAATATAAGTTTAAAAAACAATTTACCTGAAGATGAAATAAAACTTGATATTTTTATCGGTTTTATAATGCCTTCAAGAAATTTATTAGAAGAAATTGATGATTATATATCATTTAATATAAAAAATCAATATAGGGAAATAGAAGATCAATATAAAAACAGTTGTTTTGAAGATGAAGAAAATGAAGAAATGGAAACGCAATATTTAAATAAAATTTCTCTTTTAAATAAATATACTCAAGAATATTTTATTATTTAAGATTTTCATAAAATAATTTTTATCTTATCTTAATTATATTCAATTTTGTATTTTTGAAAGAGATAAGATAATACCCTTTTCTTATCATTCTAATAAGGTTGATTATTTACAAAATTTAATATAAAACATATATAAACATTATAATATTTAACTAAAATTTTTTCATTTAATTTGTTTTGAATTATTTTTATGCTTATTCATCATCATTTTCGCTATTGTTTGGTAGTTTCCCATATTTCATTTTTAATTCTTTTAATTGTTTGACCAATTCCTTGTTTTCTTCGTCTTTTTCTACTATTTGTTTCCTTTTATCTTCAACACTTTTTTCTATTTTTTCTAATTTATTCTGTAATTTAATTAATTCTTTTTTTTGCTCTTCAATCTGCTTATTTAATAATTGGTTTTTTTCTTCATTTTCTTTTAATTGATTATTGCTAAATTCATATTTATTTTCTAATTCTTTATTTTCTCTATCAAATTGCTTATTTTCTAAAGCTAATTTCCTTTCTATAGTATTTTTCTCTTTGTCTACACAATCATATCTTTTCTCATATTTTTCTATTTCTTTTTTAGGTAATATATTTAATAATATTTTCTTCTCATTCTGATTAAATAAAGGTATAATTGGAAATTCATTGCTATTATTTATATCTAAATTCTTATTACGTATATCATCCCCAAACTTCTTTTTCTTCCTAAATAAACTATTAATGGCATTTTTTGAATTGTTTTTAATAATAATACTAGAACTGGCATTATTATTTATATTATTATTTCCATTGTTAATTGTATTATTATTATAAGTATTAGCACTTGATGAATTTAATAATTTATCTTGATTTATTTTCCAGAATTCATCCAATGATTTTTTTATTTTTTGTTCTTTTTTTGCCTGAATTTGCTCTTCAGTTAAACCCTTGTTTTTATTATTCTGAAAATGAATTCCAGCAGCCATATTTAATCTTTCTTTTTTAGCTTTATCCTTATTTTCTGCTTTTATCTTATTTAATTCTTCTTTTAAATTATTTATCTCTTTTATTATTCTATTCTGTTCTTCCTGACATTTTAAATGTTCTTCTTTTACTTTATATAAATAATTTTTTTCTTGTTTTAATTCATCAACTTTTTTATTTGCGATTTTGATTTGGTCGTTTAAATAATTGAGTTCATTGATATTAATATCTTCATCCAATTTTTTTCTTAGTTCATCTTTTTCTTTTCTATATTTATCAATGACCAAATTAGAATTATCTAATTCCTTTTCTTTTACTTTTAACAATTGTTCCAAAGATGATTTTTCCTTCTTTTTTTCTAATTCATTTCTATCATTTTTTTCCTTATTCTCAATATAATCCAATTTTTCTTGAACTTTTGATTGTAATTTAAGTAATTCATTCTGGAGCTGTGTATTTGTATCTGTCATTTCCTTTATTCTTTTCTCTTTTTGTTCTATCTCATTTTCCTTTGTTTCAATTAATATTTTTCTTTGTTCTCTTTCAAATTTTAATTTTTCTTCATATTCCTTTATTTGTTTAATTAATTCTTTTTGTTTATCTACTTCTCTTTTTTCTTCTTCAGTTAAATCGTTATAACTTGTTTTCACTTCTTTATCGACCTTTAAAGTTTCTATTTTTATTGTGTATTTATTATTATTTTGGGATTTTGATTTATTTGTATTTGAATTATTATATTTTGATTTCTTAACTGATGATGACATTTTTTTTAATTATTTTATAACCAATTTTCTTGATAAAAACTAAACTTTTACAATTCATTAATTTTTAATTCCTTCTTATCATTGGGGAGATATACGTAATAAGAATTTAGATATAAATAATAGCAATGAATTTCCAAT
>JAJMZR010014213.1:0-12061 GCA_023807225.1 Epidinium caudatum
CCCAATCCCCAATCCCCAATTATGTTTTAAAAAAATAATCAAAAAAAATAATAATTTAATTAATAAAAATAAATAAAATAATAAATTCTAAAAAAAATTAATAATAATTTACAAAAAAATATATTAATTTAAAAAAAAATAATTATATTTTATATAATTTACTAGTTTTTATCTAGTTATATTATAATAATTAACAACAACAACAATAATAAATTAATAATAATATAATTAATAATAGATTAAACAATGTGATTATTTTATTCTGTATCACACCTTTCTCTGCAAATATAATCAAAGCAAAGAGATAAACCATCTCCACAAGCAATATTTTCTTGGCAATCTTCCTTATTAGCGACACAATCATTATTATTACAAAGATGAGGATAAAAATAAGGACATTCTTTGACAGGTGGGCAGAATATTTCATTTTCAACACAAGTACCATCAAAGCATACAACTTGGTTTTTATCAGGACAAGTAATAGTTGATGGACATTCATAAGCAAATTTAGTTACTTCTTGGTCAACACATCTTGTTTTTCCTTTAGGTGTTACAGTAGAGTTAGGACAAAGATAATGCTCATCGGCGCAAGTTAAATCAGCGCAAAGGACTTTACCATATGGACAAACAACTTGACTTGGTTGATAATAATTTTTATCTCTGCAAATACCATCAGCGAAATATCCCCAAGATGAATCTATTTGTTCACAAATTCTTTTTTTGTAATTTGCACACATCCATGGTCTATCTGAAGGAACACAATATTTCATATAATCGCATCTAATCCAACCTTCAGGGCAGTCACATTCAATTTGAGATTTAACACAAGTTTCAACACCACCAACTGGACATTTAAATGGTGTTTCCTTTCCACAACCATTTGGAGGAACAATACAAGCATAATAATCAGTAGCACATTCAAAGTTAGGACACATAACTGGAGTTTCTCCTGAGCATGTTTTGTGTACATAATCTTTTTCAACATCTTGTCCATATTTAATACCATCATCAACTTTAAGTCTGATAATATATTTTCCAGGAGTATCAGGAAGGAAGTATACATTATATGAACCATCACCATTATCGTCAATTTTTTGGTAGTTGGTTGGTGTAGTTTCTTTATCTATAACAAGATCTACAGTTACATTGAAGTTTTCTCCTCCTTTTGTAATCTTATTGCCATAAACATCATAGCATTGGAATGTGAAGTATACTGGCTTTTGCTTGACATATCCATCTAACATAGTAGTATTGAAATGTTCATTAGTTTCAGCTCTGCATGGACCATTTAATACAGTTAAGATTGGTAAATCTTCATCTTCATTAACTTTTAATACTTCTTCTTTCTTGTACCATAAATGCATTTGGTGTTTACCTACTTTATGAACACTTAAATCGAAGTCTACTTCAGTTATCTTGTTTTCGAATTTATCATATGTAATATTAGTTACACTATTGTCTTGAATGAATGTTAATGTAATTTCAATATCATCAATTAATGGTTCAATTGGTCTATTTCCATATTTATCAGTTCCTGTAACTTTGAATTTATTAACATCTAAGATTGAGACATTATCTTTGTCGAAGTATAATTCTAAATAGAATTTGCTATATCCTAATGGGAGACAAAGTTGATCATATTTAGCAATTTCTTTTCCATCAGCTGATACTGTTATAACATAATTTCCAGAAATAGTATAAATATCATCAGGATCTTTTGTAATTATTTGATATTCATTATTGCATTCAAGTTCTTTATTATTTGTTCTCTTAACAGCGTATTTTTTAGTGAATGATCTCTTATCACCAGTTGGACCAACGACTTCAATTGTGAATGATTTACTATAATCTTCTTCATCATAACATTCTCCGAGTTTATCGAAGGTATATAACCACATATCTAAGATATCTCCAACATAAATAAGATCTTTATTTCTTGAAACAATTTGAGTCTTGGTAAAGTCAATATCAGCAACAACGTAAACATCAATATTTTCTGGGAAGCAATAAACACTATCATCTCCATCGTTGTAAATTACATTCATACTCATATTTTTGGGTGGATATTTAGGTTTAACAAGAATTTCATAATATTGTTCATCAATTAATTTCATAGAAACAACTTTTAATGGTACTTCATTATTTAAGAGAGTTAAGTAAGGTTCATCTACACAATCATGTCTTCCTTCGAATAAGTTGTCGAATCTATCAGCTAAAGTGAATGTAATGTTCATAATAGATTCAGCTGGTACTCTTCCTGATGGTTTGCTGTAGAATACAGTGAAGTTCTTGTGTGGAACTTTTTCAGGATAAACAGTATAGTGGGCAGGACCAACATTTTGTTTTTCTTTGTTTCTGAATGGATTGGCTAATAAAACATCCATATCATATTCTCCTTTTTTCTCTGAATAAATAGTAATAGTATAAATACCATATTCATTAGTAGTTTTTTCAATTGTATATCTGAATGTCTTATCTTCTTTAATTGGTTTATTGACTTTTTGAGTTTTGATTTCAATATCTTTTTCAGTATCAATATCATCATTATATAATAATCCTTTCTTAGTTCTTAATTCAAGAGTGAAGTGTTCATAATTTCCAGCAACAAATGAAACATTTTTGGGTTTTAATACGCATTGGTCAACATCATAATCTCCATTTCCGTGACCTTTATCATCTTTCTTAACAATAACATGATATTTGAATGGAGCTTCTCCTAAAGTAGTTTTAACAGTGTAAGTTAAATCATAAGTACCGCTGGTTAAATGTTGATAAGTATGAACATAATCTCCATTTGAATTGAAATGTAAATCGAAGTTAGCCTTATTTTTGATAGAAGTAAATTTAATTTCTTTCATATCATTTCCAGACATAAGAGGATTGACAACTTCGCAATCACTTGGAACAGATGGAATCTTGTTATTATATTTGTCATATAAAGTGATATTTAATAATAACATTTCACTAGTATCAACAGTGAAACTATCTCCATTCTTATATTGAGTCCATGTATCAGGGGATACTTCACGAGACATAACTGAGTTAATTGGGTCTGGATCTCCTGGAATAACATCAATAACAACATTAGAAGTATCAAGTTTTTCATTTTTAACTTTATTTGAAACATCTACTCTAACTTCTCCAACAATAGTAACAGCATCTACAGTAGTATAAATAACTTTTTTAAGAATATCATCAAATCCTGATTTTGATTCATGTTTTTTATTTCCTGCATCAATAAATATTGCAGTGAATTTATCTTGATAATCTTTAACATTAAGAGGATTATTATTTTTATCGAAGCATTCAATAGTAATAGTTGCTTTAGATCCTGCTTTAATTGGTGTATCTCTTGCTAAAATAATAGTTTTGCTTAAATCGACATCACCAGAAAGAACATCGAATTTAGATTCTTTTTCAAGATATAATCCTTTAGGTCCAGATTTATCAGTATTAATAACATATGTTCCAGATCTAGTGACAGTGACAGTGTATTTTCTGAATCCGGTTTCTGCGTTGGTTTGAGAAGTTAAATCTTTTAATTCATCTAAGCTGTTTCTATCAATATATGATACTTTAAGATCAATATCTTCTTGAATAGTTTCAGCTAAGTTACCATATTGATCGAATGATTTGACTTCAAATGTGTATGGCTTATCAGCACTTCCATCGACTAAATAGTCACTTGTCTTACCATCTTTATAATATTTCTCTAATATTTGAGTTCTAACTACAGCATCTGGAGATACTTCCATTTCAGGTTTAAGATTTTTGATTTCTTCACCATTGACAGCAATTGTAAGAGGGCATTTTACTAATTTTGGATAAGTATTAGCTTTTTCAGTTGTTTACTGTAATATAATAAACTCCTCTTGTACCAGCATTTTCTTGGGTGAATTTGAAAGTCTTGTCAGATGAATCGCATGATTTAATATCGAATTTAAGACCTTCATCCCATGAATTTCTTCTGATATTATCCTTAGTTCTCATTTCAAGAATCATATAACCATTCTTTCCTGCAATTATTTCAAATTCATTTCATTAATATTAGTATGTTGGTTATCAGCTGGATCATTTGAACCTCCTTTACCATCTCCTTCAAGTGTTATATTATAGACTATTCTCTTTTCAGAATATTCAAATACTAAATCATAGTATCCTCCAACTAAAGTTTCCCATTCAACTCCAGAATTGTCTGTGTCATTAGCAACAAATTCAGCATAAGGTTGATTCTTTTTATCTTTATTATTTAATCTCAATTTGTAAACAGTTGATGAATTTTGGCTCTTGAAGTGAGCAGTGTATTTTTCCAAAGTGTTATCTGGAATAACATCGACAGTGTTTTCATATTGATCTCTTGGATATAATCTATATACTGGACGTTCTTTGGTGTTCTTTTCAACAGTACCATTTTTCAAAGTTTCATAATCTTTTTTGGTAGATTCATATCTCAAAACAGTGCTCTTACCGAAGTCAATATCTTTAGTTTTAACATTAACTCTGCAAACTTCACAGGTAATTGGTTTAGTATCAAGATAACCCCAAACAGTTGAAGTTCCTTTAATGAAGAAGGTACCAGGGTATGATAATACATTTTGACCATCTTTGGTTTCAATGCTGTATTTTTCAGTGAATACTTTCATGGCATTGTCTTTATCATTATTGTATTTAACTTGATAAGGAGAAGCATCTTTGAATTCATTGGCATCAATGTAATTATTATATTTATCATAAGCAAATATATAAACTTTGAGATCTTCACCTACAAATATTTCTTCTTTGCTTACTAAATATCTACTGTTGCTAGCATCGGCAGCTCCATGAGTGAAAGTGATATTATAATAGCTTTCAGGGAAATATTTACCAGCTACAGCATGTTTATTAGCGAATTGAGAAGTTACTGTAAGAAGAATTTCTCCATTGGCTTGATTAGATGGAGTAATACTATATTTAAGTTTAGTATTTTCATATGTACCAATTTTGAGGTCAAGATTTGATAGTTTGAAATTCTTGAGATCAGTAATTAAGTTGTCATATTTATCGAACAATTTTTCAATCATTTTGAATTGATCTTCAACAGAAACACTTCCTAAATCTTGTTGTTTAATTTCATCTCCAGTCATTTTGAATAATTTTGATTTGGCTGGTTCGGCTGGAACAACAGTAAGAGTTACTTTTTGTTCTAATTCTTTTCCTTCTACTGATACAGTTGTTTTGAATGCATCTCTCTTAACAGTGCAAGTATATTTAATTCTGTATTGACCTGGTTTTTCATCTTGAGTTAAAGAATATTTGCAGTCTTTGACATCTTCTGGGAATTTAACAGAAATATTTTCTTCAACTTTTTCATACCAATAATTCTTACGTTTACCTTCAGCAGTTCTTAATTCTAATTGAACAGATCCTTCAACTCCAGCAGTTAAAGTTAATTTAGTTGGTTGAATATTAGTCTTTGACGGGTCAAGTTCTCCAGAATCACCATCACTGAATCCTCCAGTGATTTTAATTTTGAATGTAACTTCTTTTTTAGTGGTAGTTTCTTTGACAATTAATTGATATTTGTCTCCATTTGGAACATATTGCCATTTTCTTTCATTTTCATTACTATTTTCTGTCTTGCAAAGAGTTGATGTTTTAGTGACATCTTTATTAGCAACACATAATTTGACATCAGTAACAACGATATCAGTGGTAACAACTAATTTGTTGACTTCATCTTTGTCTTCAATTTTATTTTCATATTTATCATAGAAGAAGAGTTCAAAGTTAGGAACAACTGTTACAGGTAAAGTATTTAATTCGGTTCTTGATAATTCAGTATTTTCATTAGTGTTGAATACTTTAGTTTTATCAAAGTCTAATTTGTCTGGAGTTATATCTAATGTGCATTTTTTACAATTGACATTGCTGTTATCATAATCAACAATAAATTCAATTTTTCCTGATTTAGTAATAGTGGTATGGCATGAGAAGTGATCAGCATTATCTTTCATTGAATTAACATTGCATGTGTTAGTGACTTCAGTCTTAGTTTCTTTGTTAACTTCATAATTGACTTGGAATCTGGATAAATCATCAGATGTTACATTTGTTACAATGTTGTCATAAACATCTCTTGGATAGACATCAAGTTTATTTTGGTCTCCAGCTTTAACACCTTCGGTTTTTTCAAGTTGAGCATATGAATGTTCTGGATTAATTGGTCCACTCCATAATTTATAAGTATAAGTCTCTTTATTATGTTGAGGAGTTAATTTAATAGTAGTTACTTTCTTGGATCCATATTGGACATTTAAGTATTTTCCTTCAGAAACGAAGTTATTTGGAGTTAAATCATATTTTTCAACTGATTCAGCTTTAGTTAATTCTTCTAATTTATTTTTAGGATATTTATTTTCATCGAATAAATCAGTGAATAAGTTATCATATTCATCTTTTGGAATGAATTGAACAGTAGATGGGTTTACAACAGTACCATCTTTAGCTCCACCTACATATTCTAATTTATAAAGATCACCATGATGCATACGTAAAGTAATTTTTTGAGTTATGGCTTTATTTTCATAAGTCAAAGTCAAAAGATTATCTTTATTATCATAGTTAGTCATTGCTGTATATTGTGTGATTAATAATTTAACTTGTCCACTTTTTTCTCCTAATTTTTTATCAATTTTAAGTTTTTTGTTATCTAAATTATATGAGTTTTCAATAACTAAAGAATTAAGATTAACTTCATAATTCCATCTTAATTTATCTTTTGCTCTGAATTCAAGATTAAATTCATATTGAACACCAACAATACCTTCTTTAAATGTTGGTTCAATATAAGTATTAGTTGGGTCATAATTTCTATCTGGGGATACATCTTTTTCTCCTAAGAATAATAATGGATAAGTTATCTCTTTTCCTCCATAATTAACTATTAAATTATATGATACACCTGGTAATCTCTTTAATTCTGTGTCTTCTTTGTAAGCGAATTTGAAGAATCCTTCTCCTTGGGTGACATCTAAATCCCATTTTTGTTTTTCATCTGATACCATAATCATAACGCATGTAGCTTTAATTGATCTATCATATTCAGTTATTTTTTCATCTTTTGAATTGTATAAATAGAATTTATAGAATGGAGTATAATGTAAGTTATCAATATTTGTTTCAGATGTAGGAGACATATAATTTTCTTGATTATCTCCTTTGTCATAATATAATTTACTTTTATTTACGTCAGTAGTTTGGTATGAAACAGTGACATCAGTTTTTTCTTTAATTTGTTGTCCATCATAAGTAACAGTTACTTCATATTTTCCAATGGTAACATAAGTAAATGTGTATTTAATAGTTTCTTTTTGAACTTGTGAAGTATATTTATCTTCTTTTGAACCTTTTGTAACTACTTTAGTCTTTGTTTCTTCTTTAACTAATCTTCCTTCTTCAGTAGCAACATTAACTCCATATCTATCTAGTAAAGTTACTTCAACATTTGATTTTTCTTTTACGATGTAATCTTTTTTATCTATGGTATAGAATGATTTTCCTACATCGACTTTACCTGGTAATCTGGTGTATACAAAAGTATATTTTTTACCGCTTTCAATAACAGTAATAGTCCAAACATGTTTAGTAATAGCTTGTTTAATATTATCAATAAATTTATAAGTATTTTTAGCTTCATCGTATTTAAGATCATAATAAGTTTGGGTTGTTGCGAATTTGTCTGAAGAAATAGTAATTTCATTTTTGTCTAGAACTGAATGAGTGATTTCGTTCTTATTTTTATCTAATAATTTGAAAGTGAAATCAATATCGTCATCATTTGTTGGGTTGACTTTCCAAGTATATTTATCAGAAGAAACAGTGAATTTATTTGTATCAACAACTTGTAAATAATATGCTTTACCACTGTTAACAACTAAACTAACTTTTTGTTCAACTTTCTTTCCTTCAACAGTAACTGAGAAGCTGTTATTTTCATTTTCTTTAGAACAAGAAACTTTAATAACATATTGTCCAGGTAAGTTACCTTTTTCAACTTTATATGAGCAATAGTCACTGTCTTTGTCAAAAGTTACTTTTATTTTTTCTGAAATATTTGGGAACCAATAATTCTTACGGACATCTTTTGCAGTTCTAATTTCCATGGTAGTTTGACCTTCTTCTCCAGCAATAATTGTGATTTTATTAGGATTGAAATTAGTTTTGCTGTAATCGGCAGGTTCAGAAGAACCATCTCCTCCACCTATTATCTTTATTTTGTAAGTGAATGCATTTTCTGGAACTTCTTTTTGTTGAATCTTTAATTTATAATTTTCACCATTAGTAATATATTGCCATTTATTGAGGTTATCATCTCCATTAGTAACTGGGCATAAAGTAAGAACTTTTTTGT
Organism: Epidinium caudatum; assembly: GCA_023807225.1. Classification (NCBI taxonomy): domain Eukaryota; phylum Ciliophora; class Litostomatea; order Entodiniomorphida; family Ophryoscolecidae; genus Epidinium; species Epidinium caudatum. Next base: position 8,390 of record JAJMZR010014213.1, read on the forward strand.
TTCCTGAATTGTTTACACAGAATTTAATGTCAGCTCCTTCGAATTGAGCGATTAAATTCAATTTTTCAACTGATTTTTCTTCTAAGACATTCTTATATTGATCGTAGAATGTTACTTGGAATTTAGGTTCTTTTTTGGCTTCTACTTCATTTACTTTTTCTACATCTAAATAATATTCTTTGTTTACATAATAAGTTTTAGTATTTGACCAATCAAATTCACTGAAAATGACAGAGAATACACAGTTTTTACATTCAATTTCTTTTTGGGTATATTTAACATGGAAGGCAATGTTTCCAACATAGTCAATTGGAGTAGAACATTCTATACTATTATATTCAACATCATTTTCTTCAGTGGCTAATTTTCTGATAATAATATCAATTTCACTTGAGTGACCTGCAACTAATTTACATGTTTCAACTTTAATTTCTGAATTTTCTTCAATTTTTTGGTAATAGGTTAAGAATTGTTTCATATGTTCTTCACTTAAATTATCTATATCATTCATATATTTGTCTCTTGGATAGATCAATATTTTGTAATCTCCAGTTGCTCCTTTTTCTCTTGTGGCCATTTCGGCATATGAATTTTCAAGATCAATTGGTCCACTTTTAATTCTATAACTATAAGTTTCACTGAAATATTGAGAAGTAACTTTGATGTTGGTTGAAATAGTTGTTTTATATTGAACAATTAAATAATTACCTTCAACATGATTATTAGCAGTTAATGATACACCTTCTAATGATTTTCCTACAGTTAATGAATTCAAATATTCTTTTGTGACTGATCCATCAAAGAAATCTGTAACTAAATTACCTTGGGCATCAACAGGTTTGAATTTTATGTATGGTGGATTTGTAACATCTCCTTCAACTACTTTTCCTTCAACTTCTAATCTCTTAAATTCACCTGATTTAACTTTGAAGTTAATTTTTGTTTCAAATGTATAATCGTCTCCAGCTTTAATTGTTAAAATATTGTCACCTTTATTTGTTATAACAGTTTGAGATATTTTAAGAATAATGTTACCTAAAATACCATAGTTGACTGCGAAATCCCAATTAATACCTTTTCCTTTTTCTAGACCATATGAGTTTTCAACTTTTAATTTCCAGGAGATGTCATAAGGATAACCATTCCATCTTTTTCCATCTGAACCTCTTAATTGAATATTAATTTCGATTGTTTCTCCAGAGACAGCTACAGCATTGACTGGTTCAATATATGTTTTTGATAAATCATATTTTTCTTCATTAGAATAATCACTACCATCTCCTACTAACTGAACTTTCCAAGTTAGTTTTTGTGAACCTGCTGTTAAAGTCAAAGTATATTCTCCACTCAAAGTTTTGAAAACATCTTGTTTTCCATAATCAAAGTTGAATTGAATACTTTCAGTACCTTTGGATTCTAGGAAGCTTACTGTTTTACTTCCTTGACTTAAAGTTAATGAGAATTGAGTGTCAGATGAATAAGTGGTTTTTTCTCCTTTTTCTGTATATAATTCTAAATTGAATCTTGGATATTGATTAGCATTTTCAATGGTTATTTGAGTATCTGCTTCCATATTAATAGTTTTATCTAAGATTACTGAGAATTTACTGTGTTTTAATGAGAATTCAGCAACAGTTATTTTTATAGTACTACTTCCATCTAAGCATTTAATTTCTTCGCCTTTGTAATAAGCAACAATTTTGAATTCTCCTCCAACGCTAACTTTACTTTGATATCTAATAGCATAACTGCTTGTTATTTGATGATAACTTAATCTGAATTTCTCTTGACCTTGAGAATCAACTGCTTTTACTTCTACATTTCCTTTGATTTCTTCTAATTTACCAGAAGTCATTCCCATGAAAGCATCATTTCCGTCTTTTAAGAAAACTTCAACAGTAACATAACCATTAACACTAACTTCAGCCTCAACTATTTTGAAATAAGATTTTTCAACTGAAATTTGTTGTTTAATTTTTGATTGATCATATGTGATATAATATTTAACTTGTTTATTTCCTTTTTTGAAATAGAATACCCAAGTATAAGTTTTACTTTCATATCTAAATTTATCAACGAATTTAAAGTATTTACTATTTTTATCATAGGTAATTTCATATTTACTTTTATCAGAAGAAGTTCTACCATCTTCAATGTAAGAAATATCAACATTATCGTTGAAATAATCTTCTTTATCTATAAGACCTCCTCCTTCACCTCCAAGTTGGAATTCAAATTCAAGATTTGCACCATTGAGAAATCTCCTGTATATTCATAATAATGGTTATCTCCTTCAGTTTTTGTTTCTTTGAAATCATTATGATCTTTGAATTTTATTTCAGTTGCATAATTTTGTTCAGCAACAATTTTTTGTGTGTATACGACTTTTCCTTCAATTTTAATTGTATATTCTCCAGTATATTCAGTTTTTGATGAAGCTCTTATTTCATAAATACCTTTAATATAAGTTTCAACTATGTTAAATTTGACTTCACCAGTAGCAGTTAAACCAACTTGAATTTTGCTTACATCATATTTATCATTATATAAATAATTATCAGTTGTTCTTAATTCAATTGTTCCAATTTTATGCTCATTTCCATCAGTTTTAATTTGAATGTCTTTATCTATATTAACTTTTGTTTTAGAAATATCAATTCCATGGAAGCATGTTGTATATGATTGAATATTTAAGAAGCTTTTATTAAATTTGAATGTTATAGTTTTTGTTACACCTTCATAAGTTATTCTTAAAGTATAATCGAAAGAGGATCTTTTAATATATTCACTTGAGCTTTTTCCTTCTTTATTATAGATACCAATATATTGAATTCCATTTTCTTCATAAATTTTAGCAATATATTCTCCGAAAGTAAAGCCTTTATCATGATCATTATAGAATTCAATTTTTATTTTTGAAAGATCAAAGTTTTGAGAATACTTTTTATATGTAGACATTAAAGTTCCAGTTGAATCAGCAAAATCTATTGCTGTAATTCTTCCAGTATTATCTTCAGCAAATTCAATTTCTGCGTTATTATCAATTGTAACCCATTTTCTAGCATAATAATTAAAGATCATTGATTTAGTTAATGTTACAGTTTCACTTATGACATAAAATTGGTAAATTTTACCAGTCATTGTTTTTTTGTTTGATGTTCCTTTCATAGTTAAATAAGCGTTGAATTGGAAAGCACCATTTTCTGTAATAGTGTATTCAATTTGATAATATTTAGTAAGATCTTTATATGTAGTTTGGAATGTTTTTGATGAAGGAGAAGTTTCTTTAACTTCGCATGAGAAATCATATTCACTTATTTGTCTGAATCTTTCAATTGTAACTTCATTTCCTCTTCCATCTTTGAAATAACAATTTAATTTAACTTTATCTCCAATTTTTAAAGATGGGGCGCTTGAGAATCCATCTAAAGTACAATATGAAGCAGAAACATCTATTCCTCCTGAAACAACTTTGAATCTAATATTTTCAGACATATAGCTATTTTTGATGATTGTATAAGTACCAGCTTTAGTTACTTTAATAACTAATTGATAATGGTCTTCATATGCTCTCATTGTAGGAGTTGAAGAACCTCCATTAACAACTAAATTAGTTTTTAAATCATTTGAGCAGAATCTGTTCCTAAATCAACTTTATTTCCAGATTTATCA
>JAJMZR010014214.1:0-12028 GCA_023807225.1 Epidinium caudatum
ATCCCCAATCCCCATTTTTTCACAAGGATTTTTATTAAGATTTTAATAATATATCAAAAATTATAATATATTATCAGTTTTTATTTTTATGATTAAATTAAAGAATGAATAATTTAATATAAATAGTATTATTATATTTTTTTTTACTTTGTAAAAATGGATAATAGCAAAAGAAATGTGTTGTCTTCTGAAAAAGAAACGACAACTCAAGAAGAAGGAGACCAAAAAATTGAAAGAACAAGGGGAAAATCAGTTATAAAAAATGAAGATGGTACGACAAGCTATGTAGACTCAGAAATTGTTCATAAAACAGGCACTGGATATATAGGTGAGCCTACCAAAATAGAAGAATATAGCTTAGGTGTTTCCCAAGGAGACACAAAATATGTTGATGCAATCAAATCAAAAGATGATTTAGCTATTATGTATGACGAGAAACTAATTACATATATAAAAGTGAAGTCATTCGCAAAAATTCTTCAATTGATGAAAGAAAGTTTAAATACTTATTTTGATTCTATAGCCTATGGAATCTATTCAAGTGAAGAAATATATGAACTTAGAAATAGTCTAAGAGTTGAATCTCTAAAAAAAAATGCTTTTGCAGCAACATTTGATTTATATCAAGAAGGTGAAAATAAATTAAATAAATTCACTAAATTAACTGAAAATTTATTTGATAACGTACAAAAAGAATTTGATAGAATAAAAGAAGAGGAGAGAAAAAGAAAAGCTGAGGAAGAAGCAAAAAGAAAGGCCGAGGAAGAAGAAGCAAGAAGAAAGGCAGAAGAAGAAGAGGCGAGAAGAAAAGCTGAAGAAGAAGAAGCCAAAAGAAAAGCTGAAGAAGAAGAAGCAAGAAGAAAAGCTGAAGAGGAAGAAGCAAGAAGAAAGGCAGAAGAGGAAGAAGCAAGAAGAAAAGCCGAGGAAGAAGAAGCACGAAGAAAAGCTGAAGAAGAGGAAGAAGCAAGAAGAAAAGCTGAAGAGGAAGAAGCAAGAAGAAAAGCTGAAGAGGAAGAAGCAAGAAGAAAAGCAGAAGAAGAAGAGGCGAGAAGAAAAGCTGAAGAAGAAGAAGCAAAAAGAAAGGCAGAAGAGGAAGAAGCACGAAGAAAAGCTGAAGAAGAGGAGGCGAGAAGAAAAGCTGAAGAGGAAGAAGCAAGAAGAAAAGCTGAAGAAGAAGAAGCAAAAAGAAAGGCAGAAGAGGAAGAAGCACGAAGAAAAGCTGAAGAAGAGGAGGCGAGAAGAAAAGCTGAAGAAGAGGAGGCAAGAAGAAAAGCTGAAGAGGAAGAAGCAAGAAGAAAAGCAGAAGAAGAAGAGGCGAGAAGAAAGGCAGAGGAAGAAGAAGCACGAAGAAAGGCAGAAGAGGAAGAAGCAAGAAGAAAAGCCGAAGAAGAAGAAGCCAAAAGAAAAGCTGAAGAAGAAGAAGCAAGAAGAAAGGCAGAAGAAGAAGAAGCCAAAAGAAAAGCTGAAGAAGAAGAAGCAAAAAGAAAGGCAGAAGAGGAAGAAGCAAGAAGAAAAGCCGAAGAAGAAGAAGCAAAAAGAAAAGCTGAAGAAGAAGCAAAGAAAAAAGCTGACGAAAAAGAGGCAAAAAAAAAAGCAGAAGAAGAAGCCAAAAAAAGAAAAAAACAAGAATTTGAACGAAAAAGAAAAGAAGCAGAAGAAGCTTTAAAAAGAAAGAAAGAAGAAGAAAAACGTAGAAAAAAAGATGCTGATGAAGCTTTGAAAAAGAAAAAAGAAGAAGAAAAGAAGAGAAGGGAAGAAGAGGAAAAAGAATTAAAAAGAAGAGAAGCTCAAAGAAAAAAGGAAAAACAAAAAGATCCTGAAGAATTGAAAAGAAAAAAATTAGCTCAAGAAGAAATAATGAGGAAACTTCAAAAGAAAGATGACTTAAAAAAGCAAAAAGTAGGTCAAGATGAATTATCTCGTAGACCACAAAAAAAAGATGAATTACAACAAAATAAAGTAGGCCAAGATGAATTAGCTGGAAGGCCACAAAATGAAGAAGAATTACAAGAAAATAAAGTAGGTCAGGATGATTTGGCCGGAAGACCACAAAAAGAAGATGAATTACAAGAAAATAAAGTTGGCCAAGATGAATTAGCCAGTAGACCACAAAAAGAAGAAGAATTACAAGAAAATAAAGTTGGTCAAGATGAATTAGCCAGTAGACCTCAAAATGAAGATGAATTACAAGAAAATAAAGTTGGCCAAGATGAATTAGCCAGTAGACCACAAAAAGAAGAAGAATTACAAGAAAATAAAGTTGGTCAAGATGAATTAGCAAGTAGACCACAAAAAGAAGATGAATTACAAGAAAATAAAGTTGGTCAAGATGAACTAGCTGGAAGACCACAAAATGAAGATGAATTACAAGAAAATAAAGTAGGTCAGGATGAATTGGCTGGAAGACCACAAAATGAAGATGAATTGCAACAAAATAAAGTAGGTCAGGATGAATTGGCTGGAAGACCACAAAATGAAGAAGAATTACAAGAAAATAAAGTTGGTCAAGATGAATTAGCCAGTAGACCTCAAAATGAAGAAGAAATACAAGAAAATAAAGTAGCTCAAGATGAATTAGCTGGTAGACCACAAAAGGAAGATGAATTACAAGAAAATAAAGTAGGTCAAGATGAATTAGCCAGTAGACCTCAAAAAGAAGATGAATTACAAGAAAATAAAGTAGGTCAGGATGAATTAGCCAGTAGACCACAAAATGAAGAAGAATTACAAGAACATAAAGTAGGTCAGGATGAATTGGCTGGAAGACCACAAAAAGAAGATGAATTACAAGAAAATAAAGTAGGTCAGGATGAATTAGCCAGTAGACCACAAAATGAAGAAGAATTACAAGAACATAAAGTAGGTCAGGATGAATTGGCTGGAAGACCACAAAATGAAGAAGAATTACAAGAAAATAAAGTTGGTCAAGATGAATTAGCAAGCAGACCACAAAATGAAGAAGAATTACAAGAAAATAAAGTAGGTCAAGATGAATTAGCTGGTAGACCTCAAAATGAAGAAGAATTACAAGAAAATAAAGTAGGTCAAGATGAATTGGCTGGAAGACCTCAAAATGAAGAAGAATTACAAGAAAATAAAGTTGGTCAAGATGAATTGGCTGGTAGACCACAAAATGAAGAAGAATTACAAGAAAATAAAGTAGGTCAGGATGAATTAGCAAGCAGACCACAAAAGGAAGATGAATTACAAGAGAATAAAGTTGGTCAAGATGAATTATCTGGTAGGCCACAAAAAGAAGATGAATTACAAAAAAATAAAGTTGGACAAAATGATTTAAAAAGGAAACCAAAAAGTGATGAAGATAAGAAAAAAAAGGAATTAGAAAAACAAAGAAAAGAAAAAGAAAAAGAAAATAAGAAAAAGGAAGAAGAAAGAAAGAAAAGAGAAGAAGAAAAAAAGAAAAAAGAAGATGAAAGAAAGAAAAAAGAAGAAGAAAGAAAAAAAAAAGAAAGAGAAGAAAAAGAGAAAAAAGAAAGAGAGGAAAGAAAAAGAAAAGATGAAGAAAAAAAAAGAAAAGAAGAAGAAAGAAAAAAAAAAGAAAGAGAAGAAAAAGAGAAAAGAGAAAGAGAAGAAAAAAAAAGAAAAGAAGAAGAAAAGCCAAAAAAAGTTGAAGAGAAAACTCTTTTAAGAAGTAAACAAAAACCCAAAGAACCCGAAACTGATGAATTAAAAGAAGAAAAACCAGAAGATGATTCTAAAAAAGAAAAAAAGAAAAAAGTTGTTAAAAAAACTGTTAAAAAAATAGTTAAAAAAACAATTCCCATCGAAAGTATTAAAGATTATCCAAATATCGTTTCTATTTCAGGCTCTCAGCCTTTGGCTACAGAATATAGACCAACATATCTAAGTCCTACTTATATAGGAGGTGCACCTCAAACTCAAGATGATAATGCACAAAATGAATTATATCAAAATTTAGAGAAAGAGCCTAAAAGTAAGGATAAAAGTGGTAAAAAAATTAAAAAAGATGATGAAATTAAAAAAAAGCTAAAATATTATGAAGAAAAAGATAATAATTATGAATCAAATCCAAAAGAATTCTATGAAACAAATAAAAATAGATATTTAAATGATTTATGGGAAAAAGGTGACCTTGATAAACCAAATACGGAAAATGTAAAAGATTCTAAAAGTCAAAAGCCCAGGCCAAAAACTAAAGAAAAAGATAAACATACTAATCAAGAACCACAAAAAACAAGAATAAAAAGAGAAAATAAATCTGTAGAGAAAAGGCCGGTAAAAAAAAATTTAATTAATAAAGAAGAAAGTCAACAACCAGTATTGATTTGTTGCAGTTGTGGAAAAAGAGATAATAATATGGTAAATTATTGTGAAGATTGTAAAGGACCTGTATGTTCAAATTGCAAAAATCCCCATTTAAGATCCAATCCAAATCATAAATATAATATAATCAGACTTCAATATTTAAGAAACCCCAAAAATAAAAATGATATTTCTACCTTAAGCAATAAGGATGATACAGTACCAAAACCTTTATGTTTTGATGTCTGCACTAAATGTAATGAACCTTTAGATGATAAATTAGCTTGCGTTTGCAAAGATTGTGGAGGAGGAACTATGTGTAAAAAGTGCACCAAAGATCATAATAGTAAATATCCAACTCATAAAGTAATAAGTAGGACTTTGAAAATAAAAATCCCAAGTAATGAATTAGAAAAGGAAGATAAACCTAAAGTCCAAAAGTTTGAGCCATGTCAAATAATATGTTATTCATGTAAAAATAAATTTCCGATGAAAGATAAAAGTACAGTTACTCATTGTAATCAATGTCAAGGAGATTTATGTCCTAATTGCGTAAAAACTCATTCTAAAGGAAATCCTACTCATAAAACAATTTCTTTAAAAACATTTATAAAAGATGAACCAAATGGAAAGCCTTTTAGTACTTGTACTATATGTAGTGATAAAATAGATAATAATTCACCATTATTCAATTGCACACAATGTAAAGGAAATTTATGCAATAAATGTGGTAATGGACATTATCTAGAAAGACCAAACCATAAAATAACTTTAATAAAATTAAATGTACCAAAAGAATTCAAATATGCACCACATTGTACTGATTGTGGACTTGATTTAAAAGATTTAGATGAATATAAAAGTTGTAATAAATGCAATATACCACTATGCAATGATTGTGGTGATAAGCATCAACAAAGAAATCCTAATCATAAAATGAAAATTATAAGAACAAGAAGTATGAACGTAAAATTAAAGCCGAATAAAGGAGGAGAAGGTGAAGGATATGGATATGAATATAGAGAATATCCTCCAGAAGAAGAAAATTTGCAATATCCAAAAATTAATTGTACTTCATGCACTAAAGATATTCCTTTAGAAAGCATAGATATAATTAATTTTTGCAAAGATTGTAATGGAAATTTATGTACTGATTGTAGTGATAATCATACCAATAAATATCCAGACCATATAAGAAGAAAGGCCAAGGTAATTAGATTTAAATTAGGAGATAAAAAACCAGATTTAAAATGCAATAAATGTAAAATAGAAATTAAAGGAAATGCACCAATCCAACATTGTTCTAATTGCAAGGGAGATTTATGTTATAATTGTGGAGATGAGCATCAAAGCTCAAAACCAAATCATAAAATGACATTTATTGAATATATTATGCCAAAAGAATTCAAATATGCACCACATTGTACTGATTGCGGACTTGATTTAAAAGATCTAGATGAATATAAAAGCTGTAATAAATGTAATATACCATTTTGTAATGACTGTGGTGATAAGCATCAACAAAGAAATCCTAATCATAAAATGAAAATTATTAGAACAAGAAGTATGAGAGTAAAATTAAAGCCGAATAAAGGAGAAGAAGGAGAAGGATATGAAATTGAATATGGACAATATCCTGATGGAAAAAGATATCCAGGGAAAGAAGGTGAAGGATATGAAATTGAAATTGAAAAACACCCCGGCAGAAAATATCCAGGAAAAGAAGGAGAAGGATATGAAATTGAAATTGGGAAATATCCTGGTAGAAAATATCCAGGAAAAGAAGGAGAAGGATATGAAATTGAAATTGGGAAATATCCAGGTAGAAAATATCCAGGAAAAGAAGGAGAAGGATATGAAATTGAAATCGAAAAATATCCTGGTAGAAAATATCCAGGAAAAGAAGGTGATGGATATGAAATTGAAATTGAAAAATATCCCGGTAGAAATTATCCAGGAAAAGAAGGAGAAGGATATGAAATTGAAATTGAAAAATATCCTGGTAGAAAATATCCAGGAAAAGAAGGTGATGGATATGAAATTGAAATTGAAAAATATCCCGGTAGAAAAAGATATCCAAAGGAAGAAGGAGAAGGATATGGTTATGGAGAAATACCCGATAAAGAGCAACCTAAATATCCAAAGAAAGAAGGAGATGGATACGGATATGGATATGGAGAAATACCAGATAGAGAGCAACCTAAATATCCAAAAAAAGAAGGAGATGGATACGGTTATGGATATGGAGAAATACCCGATAAAGAGCAACCTAAATATCCAAAAAAAGAAGGAGATGGATACGGATATGGATATGGAGAAATACCAGATAGAGAGCAACCTAAATATCCAAAGAAAGAAGGAGATGGATACGGATATGGATATGGAGAAATACCAGATAGAGAGCAACCTAAATATCCAAAGAAAGAAGGAGATGGATACGGATACGGATATGGAGAAATACCTGATGGAGAACAGCCAAAATATCCAAAGAAAGATGGAGAGGGATATGGTTATGGAGAAATTCCTGATAGAGAACAACCAAAATATCCAAAGAAAGATGGAGAAGGATATGGCTATGGAGAAATACCAGATAAAGAGCAGCCTAAATATCCAAAATCTCAAAAAGGTGATAATAAATATATTCCAAATGTTGAAGAACCTCAATATCCACCGAATAATTGTGCATTATGTAATAACAATATTCCATCACAAAATAATGATATAATAAATCATTGTAAAGATTGTAATGGAAATATATGTAATGATTGCAATAATGATCATAATAACAAATATCCAGACCATAAAAAGAATAAAGTTAAAATTATTAAAGTCAAACCAGATGAAAAAAAACCAGAATTAATGTGCAATAAGTGTAATACTGATTTGAAAGAAAATGAGCCAATTCAACATTGTTCCAATTGTAAAGGAGATTTATGCAATAATTGTGCAAACAATCATTCCTTAGCAAAGCCTAAGCATAAATTATCTACGATTGAATATATTTTACCAAAAGAAAAGCCTGAAGAGTGCAAACAATGTGGAGTTGATTTAAAAAATTTAAACAATTATAATAATTGTAATAATTGTGATATTCCATTATGTAATAATTGTGGAGAAAAGCATCAAGAAAGATATCCTACTCATGAATTACAAACTGTTAGGAATAAAATAATTCCTGATAATATAAAAGAAAAACCAAAAAAACCAGCAATTAATTGTATTAAATGTGATCAAGCTATTCCAATTAAAAATAATGATACTATTAATTATTGTAATGATTGTAAAGGAAGTTTATGCAATAAATGTAATAAAGATCATGATAATAAACATCCAGAGCATAATAATAATAATGTGAAATTATCAGTTATTAAACCATATGAAGAAGAATTACCTTTATTAAAATGTAATCAATGCAAAAATGATTTAAATAAAGAACAGCCAGTACAACATTGTCCTATATGTAAAGATTTATGCAATAATTGTGGAGATAATCATGCTATAACAAAACCAAATCATAAAATATCTTTAATTAAATATGATATACCAGAAACTGACAAAGAGAAAGAAAGAGAACCAGCATTAAAAACTGATAAAAAGAAAAAGCCAATTGATAAAATGGAAGATAAAAAATTAGGTCCAGATGTTGAACAATATCCAAAAGTAAATTGTGCAGTATGTAATAATGATATTCCAGTTAAAAATAATTCAAATGTAAATTATTGTAATGATTGTGATGGTAATATATGTAAAAATTGTAATAAGAATCATGATAATAAATATCCAGATCATGATAAAAATAATGTAAAAGTATCAGTAATTAAACCTAATGAAGAATTACCTTTATTACAATGTAAAGGATGTAATGATAATCTAAATAAAGAACAACCAGTAGAACATTGTAATACATGTCAAACTGATTTATGTAATAATTGTGGAGATAATCATGCTCAAACAAATCCTAATCATAATTTATCTTTAGTTCAATATGTATTACCTAAACCATTTGATGAATCTCAAATTTGTAATAAATGTGGAACTGATTTAAATGGTATACCTCATAAGAAATGTAATAATTGCGATATTCCATTATGCAATGAATGTGGCGATGATCATAAAAAAGAGAAGCCTAGTCATAAAGTAAAAGTGGTCACTGGTAAAAGACTAAATAAAGATAAAGAAAATGAAATGGAAAAGCCAAAAATAAATTGTGCTGAATGCAATAAAGATATTCCTGTTAAAAATAATGATTCTCTAAATTATTGTAATGATTGTGACGGACCACTATGTGACGGTTGTAATATTAATCATAGTAAAAATAATCCTGCTCATTTCCCCAATAAAATTAATGCTATTTTGCTTAGTCCTGAAGAACAGAATGAATTAGAACCATTAAAATGCAATCAATGTTCAAATGAAATAAATGATAGCAAGCCTTATCAGCATTGCTCTGATTGCCAGAAAGATTTATGTGATGAGTGTGCTAATTATCATAATATGAAACAACCAAATCATAATGTAGAAAATAATTTGTTAGTTAATAATTATAATAAATCACCTGATAATGATGATTACAATAAAAATAAAACTTTATCTAAAGATGATTATAAAAAAGATGATAAAAACGTTTATGACATAAAAATACCTAATGATAAATGCACTTCATGTTATAATGATTTACCAATAAACGATAATGGCGCTGTTAATCATTGTAATAATTGCAAAGGAAATTTATGTAATAATTGTACTAAAAATCACAAGGACAATAATCCAACTCATAATTTATCCAAAATAAAAACATTCATCGATGATAAAGAAAGACCTTCTGATAAACCTGAAAAATGTCTTACTTGTGGAGATGCTATACAATCTTATAATAACTATCCAGTTTATAATTGTAATAATTGTAATGGTGATCTATGCGATAAATGTGGTAATGATCATTTATTAAATAAGCCTAAACATAATTTATCTTTAATTCAAAGAAACATTGTTCCTGAAGATAAAGACAAAAATAAAGGTAAAGTAGATGATTATAAAAAGCCTGATAATTGCCAATTGTGTGGAAAAAAGTCAGATAATATAAAAACATGTGATGATTGTAAACTTAATGTATGTAATGGATGTTCAAAAACTCATCAAAAAGAATTCCCAAAACATAATATATTGTCACCAGAAACTAAAAATAAAATTCTCGGAGATAATTTATTTAGTCCAAAGCCCAAATGTGTTCAATGCAAAAATAATTTACGTCTAAAAGACAATAATATAACAAATTATTGTGATAAATGCAAAGGTAATGTTTGTGATTCATGTAAAAAATCTCATGATAGTAAATATCCAAAACATAATCCAGTAAATGCAAGAGTCAATTTCTTAGATAAGCCAGTAGAAGAAATTCCTGAATTGCCTCAATTTAAATGCTTAGTTTGTAAAAATGATTTATCAGATAAAATTAATGAGCCTATTACAAATTGTGGCAAATGCAAAGGAAATTTATGTCCCGATTGTACTAGAAGTCATAAAAGTGAATATCCAAGACATAGATTAGAGAATACAATTTATATTCCTAAATTCGAAGGAGGAAAAGATAATAAAGAAAAAGATAAATTAAATAAACCAAAATCAAAGCCTTTAAAAGATGAAAGTAAAGAAAGCCCACTTGATAAATGCAAATCTTGTAAAAAGGATATAAAAGAAAATGAGCCTATTAATTATTGTAATAAATGCAATGACAATATATGCACTAAATGTAATGTTTTACATTCAAAACAAAATCCAACTCATAAAACTCTTCCATTAAAGAAAGTCAAAGTAGACAATAAAAATGATATATCTAAATTAAAAGATAATAAATGTGTTACATGTGGAACAAAATTAAATAATAATACTCCATTACTTAATTGTACTAGATGCAAAGGAGATTTATGTAATAAATGTGGAAATAATCATGCTAAAACAAATCCAAATCATAAATTAGCTTTAGTTAAATATGATATACCAGAAAAACCAACTGATGAAAATCCAAATTGTAATCAATGTGGAACTGAATTGAAAAATGATTATAAGAAATGTGATAATTGCGATATTCCATTATGTAAGAATTGTGGAAGTAAACATGAAAAAAAGAATCCAAATCATAAAGTGAAAAATGTCAAAATGAAGAAACCAGTTGATGAAAATAAAGATAATATTGGTGATAATAAATTAAGTCCAGATGCTGAACAATATCCAAAAGTAAATTGTGCAGTATGTAATAATGATATTCCAGTTAAAAATAATTCAAATGTAAATTATTGTAATGATTGTGATGGTAATATATGCAATAATTGTAATAAGAATCATGATAATAAATATCCAGATCATGATAAAAATAATGTAAAAGTATCAGTAATTAAACCTAATGAAGAATTACCTTTATTACAATGTAAAGGATGTAATGATAATTTAAATAAAGAACAACCAGTTGAACATTGTAATACATGTCAAACAGATTTATGTAATAATTGTGGAGATAATCATGCCCAAACAAATCCTAATCATAATTTATCTTTACTTCAATATGTATTACCTAAACCATTTGATGAATCTCAAATATGTAATAAATGTGGAACTGATTTAAATGGTATACCTCATATGAATTGTGATAATTGTGATAGTCCATTATGTAATGAATGTGGAGATAAACATAAAGAAAGAAATCCAAGTCATAAAGTAAGAAAAGTTGTAAAGAAGAAAGTTATAATTCCTAAGAGAAAAGATGAAAAACCAAAAATAAATTGTGTAGAATGTAATAATGATATTCCAGTAAAAAATAATGATACTATTGATTATTGTAAAAATTGTGATGGTGATTTATGTAAAAATTGTAATAAGAATCATGATACTAAATATCCTAATCATAAAAAAGCTAAAGTTAAAGTTATTCCACTTAAGCCAAATGAAGAATTACCTTTAAAGTGTAATGAATGCAATAAAACTTTGGATACTAGTAAACCAATAGAGAACTGTTCTACTTGCAAAGGAGATCTATGTAATGATTGTGGAGACAATCATTACAGGAATAAGTTAAACCATAAATTATCTTTAGTTCAATACAATGTACCAGAAGCATTAACTGGTGACAATAAAGAAAGAGAACCAAAATTAAAAACTGACAAAAAGAAAAAACCAATTGATAAAATTGAAGATAATAAACTAGGTCAAGATGTTGAACAATATCCAAAAGTAAATTGTGCAGTATGTAATAATGATATTCCAGTCAAAAATAATACAAATGTAAATTATTGTAATGATTGTGATGGTAATATATGTAATAATTGTAATAAGAATCATGATAATAAATATCCAGATCATGATAAAAATAATGTAAAAGTATCAGTAATTAAACCTAATGAAGAATTACCTTTATTACAATGTAAAGGATGTAATGATAATTTAAATAAAGAACAACCAGTTGAACATTGTAATACATGTCAAGTAGATTTATGTAATAATTGTGGTGATAATCATGCCCAAACAAATCCTAATCATAATTTATCTTTACTTCAATATGTATTACCTAAACCATTTGATGAATCTCAAATATGTAATAAATGTGGAACTGATTTAAATGGTATACCTCATATGAATTGTGATAATTGTGATAGTCCATTATGTAATGAATGTGGAGATAAACATAAAGAAAGAAATCCAAGTCATAAAGTAAGAAAAGTTGTAAAGAAGAAAGTTATAATTCCTAAGAGAA
>JAJMZR010014215.1:0-11996 GCA_023807225.1 Epidinium caudatum
TCCCCAATCCCCATTATAAAAATTATATATATATTATTTTACTTAATTTGCAATATTTTATAATTTCTTATAAACTTTATAAATAAAAAGCACACAAAAATATCATTATTGAAAAATTTTTTAAAAATTATAATCTTTAGAATATTTATTTCTATCATTATTTAAAATGTTAAAGCTTTTAAAAGTAATTCCATCAATTATATTGCTTCTCTGGTTTACATCTCTTTTATATTCAGACATAAAGTTTTTAAACATACATTTTATTCTAAAAGGAATTGAATTTACAATTTGATTCTCCTTTTTATTCCCATCATTATTATGATATTTTTTATCATCATTATTCACTATTCCTTTCTCCATAATTTTTTTCACTAAATTTTCAAATTCAATTTGGTTTTCATTAATACTTTTATTATTTTGATAATTTAGAACATGATTAAAAGATTTTTTATCATTAAAACTTGATTTCAGTTGTTTCAAATGCCCATTTGAATAACAGTTCAATATCAAATTTTTTTCATTCAAAATATTAACAGCATTTCTATTAAATTGCCCTATCATGAAAGAAGGTAATTTCTTCTCAGAATTATGGTCCCGGCCGGTCAATTTATGGAATAAAAAAGTTTTTGGAGGAGTATGATTGTTATATTTAAAAAATAATTTATCCATATCAAAGGTATAATCTGCACTTAATCCTTTAAAAGGAGGCCTTTGGAGGTTATATTTTTTATTTTTATATGTTACTTTCATGATACATTTAGGTTCAACTGCTAAATAATTTGGAGTTACTGTTGAATATATGCTTTCAACATGAGTTTTTAGTTTGTTTAAATATGCCCTGGATAACATCTTTTTGAAATTTGCACTTCCTTTGATATAATAAGGTTGTATTGAATTATTTCTTTTTTTCTTAGAAATTTTTTTATTATGATTTGTAGGTAATTGCTTATTATATCTGATTATGTTTCTCTGAAAAAGATTATTATTTGAATAATTTGAAATATGAGTAAATGTGGAATTACTTCTTTTTATTGATTTTTGTTGGTTATTACTTGCAGTTATTTGATTTATTTTATTACTTTGCTTTAATTTATTAATCTTTTCATTAAATTTGGAAGGAATATTTGAATTAGAATCATTAACTTTTTGTGATTGCTCTTCGTTATTAATATAATTATCTTCATCAAAAGATAAATATATTTTATTTGAAATTTGATCTGCACTGATTCTTTTTTTTTTGCCTTTTTGTTTAGTATTATTACTATCATTATTATTCAATTTAATTGAATTTAAATTGATTATACTTTTTTCAAAATCATTATTTTCATCTAAGGAATATCTTTTGTTAATTTTTAAATTGTGACTAAATAAAGATTTTATTGAATGTTTATTTATTCTTAAAATATTTTTATTTACAATCTTATTTCCATTTTTAATTTGATATTTTTTATTACAAAAATAATTCGTTGCATTTGAATATTTATTATCATTATTTGTATTTTGATAATTTTGATTATAAACTTCAGAATTTGATTTTTTAAAAGGTTTTGTTTTATTATTCTGTCCATTACATTTTATTAAATCAGTGACTAAATCTTCATTTTTTTTAAAAATTTGATTTACATTTATATCATTCTTTTTTAGAGCATTTATTATACCATTATGATGCAAAATATGAAATTTATATGCTTTAAGTTTCTTTTTTTTGTCTGAATTATCCTTTTCTTCTCTCTCTTCTTCTTCACTGATATTTAAATTATTATAATTAAAATCATTTATATTTTCCTTTGTTTTATTATTTTCAATCATTTTTATTTATTATTTGTTTATTTCTTTTATAATATGAATTCATGAGTAGTATTGATGCTAAAAACTTTATTGAATTTTTAATGCTTTTTTTGCATCATTTTCTATTTCATATTTTTCCCGTTTAGGCTGAAAAGTGATGATGCTTCTCCGCCCTAAGCCTGATTCCATAAGCAAATGAAATTGTTTCTTTAAATCGCATTGAAAAATAGTAGGATCTGAAAATAATAATGCGTTAATCGGTAAATTTTCAATGTTTTTCTCCCTGCCTTCACTTTTTATGCTTTTAGCAACTACTTTTCCTGTATATGCTTCAAATAACTGATTTAGAAATAATTTTTGTTCTGATGTTGCATCATTTAGGAAACTTCCAAATTCAGAAATTTTTACTAGCAAACTGCCAAAACCAGCATCTGAAAATGCTTTTGCATCCGCATGGAAACCTTCTCTTGTACCGTCAGAAACCTCAGGTATTAAATATCGAATCTTCTTAACTTCTTCATTTTCATATTGTTTTCGCAGCCTTTCCTGCCTTGAATCTGGATATTTTTCATATGACTTTTTACGGATTTCTTGCTTTCTGTTTTCTATATGATTTTCAACTTTATTATCAAACCAATAATAATAGTACTTAAGAAAATATTTATCTAAATCATTACAAAGACGGTCTTTTCCATATCCCGAAGGCACAAAAGAAATTGCGTAAAAATTAGGAAAGCCATCGGCACTAACTTCTTTATATTTAATCCTTTTTGCCGTTATTGCTTGAGATAATTTTACTAAAACAATCGATAATACTGAATTAATTGCTAATGAATTATATCTAAACTTTTTTAATACCCAAACTAACTTTTGAATTAGTTCAGGTGCATTTATTTTTATTTCTCCGTTCCTAAGTTCATTAAATTCTTTTTCAATTTTTTCATAATCTGTAAAAGGTGTGTTAAAAGTTACTTCAATCATCTGTTTTCCTCATCTTGTGTATTAATATCGCCGTTATTTAAGTATTCAACAAGGCTATCGACTTGTATTAAATACTTTTTACCTGCTTTTATGTATTTAATTTTTCCAGAAAATAGTAATTTTCTTAGGTGATATTTCGCTAAACCAGTCATTTCAGCTGTTTCATTTATTGTTTTGAAAATTGGCATTACAAAATGAGCCTCTGTCATAGACTATTTCTCCTTTCTAAATTTATTTTTTCTAAAAACAATTGTTTTAAAAGAATTACGTCAATTTAATTTTCTTTATATCCTTATTTTATAGGTATTTTAAATACATTGCAACTTAAGTTGTGCTCTTGCATCGCCAATTTCCTTCCCAAATGACCCTATTGCAGCTGCCGAAAGTTGTAAATATTTGTAAATATGCGTTTCAAGGGGTATAAAAAGTATAAAAGTTGGCTCTCATGGTGCTTTTTTAATCCATTTTTACACAAGGATTACAGACTAAAATTGGGATTAATTCAAAAAATTTCAGAATAAATATCCTATTTTTATTCTCGGTTAAGATAAAAATCTATATAACTTTTTTCAGGCTCAACTTTGTGTATAACAATGTATTGCTATAAAATTTGTTTGATTATAGTCATTGAATAAAATATCTATTTTATACAGGGCTGTTCAAAAAATGTATTAATATTATTTTATTGATTGATAGAAGCGGTACATAAGCCGGACATCAATTTTGTCCGAATTTATTGCTTCAAGAAGTTCCTGTTTCAAAATTTCAATGTCGTTATTATGGAAGAAATCAAACAGTTCTTTAGGTTCTACATTTAATGCAGTTATGATTTTAGAAAGTGTTTCAGCTGTGACAAAATTATTTCCGCATTCTATTTTACTCAGGTTTCTTTCACCTATACCTACCATTTCAGAAAACTGTTCCTGTGTGTAGTGATGTTGTTTGCGGAGTTCTTTAATTCTTTTCCCTAATAGTTGTTTAATTTCAATATCTTTATTCATTCTTCCCTCATACCTATGATATGTCATAATTCTGCTAAAAATAACGAAACTAAAAACATTAAAATCATTGAAATAGAGTTCTAAAAACTCTATAATGGATTTATTAGTTCTATTTTTGCAAAATTTACAGTTTCAAAAACAGAAATGAGGATGTATGGAAAAAGGAAAAATAATTGATTGGGTCAAAAACAATGTAAGCACATGGATAGATGAACAAACTATAAATACATTAAATAATGATAAGTTAATCGAATGTATAAATAAATGCACAAGCCCAAGGAAAAGTAAATTAAATGAACAGATTAATGAAGATGATTTAAAGTTAATTTTTAACGCTTTTTCTTTATTTAAACCAGAAGACACAAGAGTTTTAATTATCGGGCAAGACCCATATCCAAGTAAGGGAAGAAATGAAGGAAGGGCACATGGCTTAGCTTTTTCATTTGGTCCAAATTCAAAAAACAAAGAACCTGAAGATTCAATTTTAAATATATTTAAAGCTATAAAAGTTTATAAAGAAGATATGCAACGAAATTTTTGTGATATTAAAAAAGAAGATGTAGAAAGTTGGAATACTAATTTAAAAGAATGGGCAAGTAAGAATAAAGTTCTTTTATTAAATACTGCTTTGACATATAAAAAAGAGGAAAATCATTTTAAAATATGGAATAACTTTATTAAACAAATTATAAAAGAATTAATTGAAAAAAAGCCTAAAAATCATAAATTAGCAGTTTTCTTATGGGGGCAAGAAGCAAGAAAAATATTTTATAATGCAATAAAAGAAAAATGCCCGAAATCAAGACAAATACAAGATTATCCTAATAATACTACTAATATTAAAATTTATATAACAGGACATCCTACTCCTTCTTACAATATTGTTAACAGATATGGTTTTAGTAAAGATGCACCTAAACATTTTGCAGCCTGTGATGAATTTTTAGACAAGGGAAAAAAAGAAAAAGATAAATTAAATACTTGGCTAAAATTCCCAGAAGACAATGAACCCGAAAAGAAATAACGGAACTTTGCTAAACATATTCTCACCACATTCAAAAATGACGTATACATTCTAACAAATAATCTTAACCAGAGGTCAGTTTTTTTCTGACCTCTGGTTCATTCCTTTCTATTTTATATCCATAACCTCATAAGCAGGTAGGTTAAGGTCTTTATATCTCATCTTTAGTGCATCATATAAATTCCTGCAATCGGGGCTGACACCTTCCAAGTGATATTCACCTGTTGTTTGGTTTTTCATACAAAGGAACGGAGCGTAATCATAGTTTTGACTTCCCAAAACTCTGCCGGAAGGTGATGTTCTGATATATTTTAAAAATATTTTTCTCATGTCTATAAGTTTATATTCCGATTTTGCCCACCACTCATTATCAGGGTAATTTTCCCAAGTATCTACAATTTCCCCTCGTCTAATGAATTTTTCGATTCCAATTTTTTTAATAAAAACCGAACGATAATCAACATTTTTTAATTTATCAAAATCACTGAGTTTTAATCCTTTTCTGTCTGCAACATATAACCACTTCTCAACTTTTATTCCGTCGCAATAACAATCTGAACCATAAGTATAATGAATTATTTCGTCTTTTATAAATATTTCATCAGGTTTTGGAATAACATTAAATTTATAGTTGTATGAATTATTTTCAACATTTTCAACTTCTATTGCATATACATTTAATGTTCTTTTGTAAAAATCCCAAAATTCTCTTAATCTCGAATCATTAATTTTAATACCTAAAAAATCAAAATAATAAATGAGTTTATAAAATTTCATGTTCAATGCACCACATAACGATTGATTATACATTTTTTTCATATCTCTAAAATGAAATTTTATCCCTAAATCCTTAACAGGATTAAAATCATAATCTTCAATATCCCAATCGGAAATATTGTTTTTTGTTTGAGTATATCGATCTATTATATCAACAAGTTCTTTCCAAATGCCTTTCAAATTAGAATATGTTGATTTACCATAAAAGCTGGGACTTGAATAACATATATCATAAATAGTTTTCTTGTGCCTTGTTTGTACCATTGGAAACCATTTCTGAGCTTCCAAGCATAACTCTTGCATTTCATAACTTGATAATTTATTCGGTTCTAAAATAAGTTTTTTTAAATACTCATTAAATTTTTTACAACGAGGTAAATCGGGATTTGCATAATATTTAGACCAATAATCACTGTTCTCTGTATCTTCAATTTCATTTAACAATGCTTTTGCTTCGGATAAATTTTCCGCATAAAAATAATGTGCTTTTTGTCCATCATTTAATATTTTTATTTTTTCGGTTTCGTTTGTTTTCAATATAATGTACATTAATCTACTACCTCTCGTATTAAATGTTTGGAATAATCATACTCAACGGCTTTATCTATTTCCCATATACCTTCGGGGATTTCTATTGTGTCGTGTCTTTGTTCGTGTAAGCAATAAACTTCTGTGGGCTGAGTGTTTCTCATGTACAAAGTGCCGTTTTCATCTTCAAAAAATTCGATACCTTCTTTTACTCTTATTCTGTGTTCATTACCTACGGTTTCCGATTCCGCTATCATAACAGAATCTTCATCCTCTCTTCTTTCAAGGTTTTCCGGCAATTTTTCAATTTCTTTGATAATACATTCACCGTGTAAATACATTCTTTTTTTGTCTGACATAGTTTTTCTCCTTATCTTTTTCACGTTATTTGTTTATAAATTTTTCTTGTATTTCATCAATGTTTTTTAGCTCTATTTTTAATTGATTAAAGTTATTATCAATTAAGCCGTATTTATCGTTGATTTTTATAATTCGCCAAGTCGGTTTTTCGCTGTCTTGAAAGTTTTCTATAAATTCAGGTGTGCAAATTAGCCGTTCTGCGGTTTCATCATCAATAATGTTTTCTTGCCTGTCTATTAAGTATTTTTTGCCGTCTAAAGAAACAAACATATAGTTAAAATCTTTATCAGCTCTTTTTATTTCGGAATACTTAGGTTCTATTAGAATATTTCCTTGCCTATCAAACACACCCCATTTCTTGTCTTTTCGGAATTTAAAATATTTAAAATCTTTATCCAGTGTTTTAAAATCGCCGTATTCAAACCCTGCAATTCTATTAAAGTCATTATCAACAAGACCCTCTTTATTGTTTATTTTTGCAATTAGCAGGTCATCACTTATTCTACGCAAATTTTGGCATTTTACTTTATATAAAATATTGCCTTTAGTATCTGCTTCAATCCAGTAATTATCATATTTAGCGGTAAATGAATTTTTATTGACTGATGATATTTGATTAAAAATAAAAACATTTTCTTCTATGTTCATAAATTTTGTTTTTTTTTTATCATATAAAAGATTTACTGTACCCGTTTTACCTGTATTGTTTTTAGCAACAATTATTTCGGCTATTTCTGTTTTTTCAGGATTAGATAAATCATAATAATCATCTCTGTAAAGGAATAAGATTTTATCAGGAATTTCATTCATTGATGAATAAGTTAAATCTGTAATTATAGGATGTTTATCATCTCTCTTTTCAACACTTTTTGAAAGTTGAGAAAGCACAACAACAGGAATATTTAATTCGACAGCTAAATTTTTTAACCCCGTTAAAATCTGACGAAGGTTTTCTTTTTTGTTTAGTAATTTGCTACATTTAATATGTTCCAAATCGTCTATTATAAGTAAATCAAGGCTAAAGGGTATCAAATACCATAACTTCCATTCTTCTTCTATGTCTTCACGTTGAGGAAGTGTTTCATTAATGTATAAAAGCGAGTATTTCTTTGAATATTCTCTAATATTTCTTGCTATATCCATGGCAAAAGCAGTTTTACCCATTTTGGGACGTCCTCCGATTAGGATTAATTCACCTTTTTTAAATCCGCCTGTTAATTTGTCTAACTCGGTAAAACCTGTTTGTATGGTTGTTTCTTCATTGTTCATTTTACATATCCCTTTCCGAATTAACTTTTGAAGTTAATTTCTTGAAATTCTTATAATACAGTTCTTTATAAAGGTTTTCATTAAAAGGCATTATATCTTTTACAATGATGTAAGGGGCTTTATCTTCCCTTTTGTTATACATGCCTGTAATTATTACTTTTTTACCGGGTTTTATAAGTGAATTATATTTTTTCCGAACTTTATCAAATACCACAAATTCAACTTCCCCTGATAAATCTTTAATAAAACCGACTTGTAAAAATTTCGTAGGGTCTTTGAGTGTCGGAATTCTTCTTATTTCCCCGATACCCCCGCTAATAACAACAGATGAATTATCGGGTAAGTTTACTAAATTTCTGATACTATTGCTCACAAATGAATATTCCTTTGGATAATGACATTTTAAGTATGCTTGTTGATAAGCAATCAAAGCATAAGAATCAGAGTGCGATTTATTAAAGCAATAACAGAACGCTGTATCAAGCATTTCATCTAATAAATTTTTAGCATATTCCTTCTCTAAACCTTTTTTACAAGCACATTCCCAAAATTCATTTTTTAGTTCTTCATCTATATTTTTAGCCATTACTTTTTTTCGGATAATTTCTGCTTCCCCGAGAGTATATCCGCAAATAACATTCCAAATTTGAGCAATTTGTTCCTGATAGATAACCATTCCGTATGTTTTTTTCAATATAGGTATAAGTACAGGATGAATATATAATGGTTTATTTTTACTTTGTATAAATTTATCGATTATCCCGAGTTCAAGAGGCGTCGGACGGTATAATGCAACCAAAGCACCTAAGTCATCAAATCCGGCAGGTTTTAATTCTTTTATAAGTTTTGTCATTCCTTCACTATCAAATTGAAATACATTTTTTGTATCCCCTTTAGATAACATTTTAAATACCTTTTTATCATCAAGCGGTATTTTGTTTAAATTAACTTTTATATTTTTGTCTTTTTTAATAAGTTTAATTGTTTTATCCGTTAAGTTTAAAACATCAAAATCTAATAAATCTAAATGGAATATTCCGAGTTTCTCTAATGTTTCTTTTGTATATTGTGTCCGAATAGAACAAAGTCTTTTATTTTTTGCACTTTCTATCGGAATAACATCAGTGATATTACAGGGTGTTATTATAATTTTTGTTATATGTTCACTACAATTACCGTTTTTTTTCAGAATAAATTTATCTGCAATATCTGCCCAATATTGGAAACTTATTTTTTCTCCGGATTCCGTTATAATTGCCGGATTTTCATCATATAATTTTTTATTTAAGAATTTAATATCCGTATAAAACCAATGAGAGTCACCGGTTGCGTTATCTGTTAATTTGCAATACTCATTAACTGTTTCAATCGGTATATTTAAAACTTTGCCTAAGGTTTTAAAAGCACTTTTAGAGTTATGATAATGTTGAAAAATAACCTGTGAAACTTTTTCTTTTCCATATTTTTTGATTACGTATTTAATTATTTTTTCACGATTTCCGAAATCTATATCAATATCAGGATTTTTGTTTATTAGTTCAGGGTTAAAAAATCTTTCAAATACAAGATTGAATTTGATAGGGTCAATATCCGTTATTTTAAGAGAATAATTAACCAAACTGCTTGCTGCACTTCCTCGTCCCGTTCCGACAGGAACATTATGAGTTTTTGCATAATGAACAATATCCCAAATAATAAGAAAATAATCGGCAAAATTGATTTTATTTATTAAATCAAGTTCATATTCAGCTTGTTCTATAATTTCTTTTGTTAAATTTTTTCCGTATCTTTGTTTTAACCCTTGCTTTACTAATTTTTCAAGGTATGTTTCTGATGTAAAACCCTCAGGTACACAAAATTTAGGAATATAATTTTTATTTAATTCATTTTTAAAATCAAATGAACATTTATCCGCTATTTCTTTTGTATTATTTATGCAGGTTTCAAAGTCTTTTTCATTCATCCAAGAAAATGTGTTTTTTAATTCATCTTCATTTCTTAAATAAAATTCGTTAGAGCAAAATTTATGTCTTTTTTTATCCTGCTTTTTTGAATTTGTCAGAGTGCAAAGGTAGATATCATGAAAATCCGCATTTTCTTTTCTTAAATAATATGCCTTATTTGTTATAACCGTTTTTATATCTAAATCCCGAGCAATTTTCTTTAAAACGGGATTTATTTTTTTATCATCATATAAACTGTTATCATTTAATGATAAATAAAAATCATCTTTGAACAAATTTTTATAATAAAGAGCAATTTTTTTCGCTCTTTTGATACCTCTATGAAAAGTTATGCATTGTCCTATTTCACTATTTCCATCACCACTTATACAAATTAATCCTTCTTTGTATTTTTCCAATACAGAATAATCAATTTCACCGGTAGTTGCGGATATTGAAGATAATTTTATAAGATTATGATACCCGATATCGTTTTTTGCATATAAAGAAAGTCTATACCCCCAAACAAATCCGGGATCATATTCTTCCATTTCTGCAATATGTAATGTAAAGCCTAAAATCGGTTTAATTACTTCAATTTTCTTTTTCAGTTCTTCATTTTCAGCCGAATAAATTGCACATTCTTTTCTATAAAATAAGTCGTATGCTCCACGCAAATAATCCTCATCCGTAATTGCAAATGCTTTAATATCATTTTGTGCTAAATATTTATACAGTTCTTCAAATTGTATTATTCCAAAACGACTATATTCACTTTGTATTGATAACGGTACATAATTTGTCATAGTATTTATCCCCTTCTAAATCAGCTTTTTAATGTTATTGCATAGTTCAATGAAACCTGTTGCAATAATTGTTACTCTTATTTCATCGTTAAGCATTTTTTTTGTCAATAACAGCACCAAAATGAACAATTGCAGATTTTGGAAGTATATCAGAGATAACCCGGCAAGCTTCAGAAACATCAATTAATGTCATATCCTTACTGTAATAGTCACACAGATTCTGGAAGAACTTATGATATTCTTCATCTGGAAGAATCATTTGTGCAGCCTTCTCATCATTCTTTGGATTGACAGAAAAGGTATCCTTTGGAATGATATTAGATACACGGACTTCATCACACTTGTCAACAATAGTTCTATAAAAACCCAGGAAAGAATCAAGGGAGTTATGGTTTCCTCTCCAGATGTTTGTATTGATTCTGAGTTTAATACCAAGTTCCTTACAGAGTTTGTAAATTTGAGAAAGTCTCTCATAGGAGATGAAATCTTCATTATGGAAGGACAGGTTCAGACCATAAAGTCCATAATTTACCATATCTTTCAAGAGTTGGTCAGTAAGAGCAATACCATTGGTGGTAAGTCTTACAATCTCAATACCTGCATATTTCAATCCATGAATGATATTACAGATGTCAGGATGTAAGGTTGGTTCACCACCAAGTATGATTGCTTCCTTCACACCATATCTGTTAACCAGTTCACTCACATTCTTTGTCATCTTCCTGACAGGGATGGACAATGAGTGATCAGTATCACCATTGATACAGTATGGGCAGTTCCTGTTACACTTATTAGTTGCTACCACAGATAGGTAGGCATTATTGGACACCAGGCCAATGTCCTGAGGAATATAGATGTTGGTTTTGAAGATTTCTAAAGAATCCTTTTGAATTGCTCTCATAACACACCTCCTATCTGATTACATCTACCTGGCATGATTCCATCACAGTGAGTGCTGATTCCTGTCTCTTGGGGTCACCAAAGAGAGGAGCACAGCAGTCTGCAAGGCACTTGACCTGTGCTTCAGGGAATGCAGCCTTGACAGCAAGGGCATTACTTACAACACAAATGTCAGTGCAGGTACCAGTGAAGGTGAATTCTGAATCTTCACCAATCAGATAGTTGGCATCAAAATAGTCAATCCAGTCATTGTAACCAAATGTAGGTTTGTTAAGGAAAAGGACATTGTCACCACCAGTAGGAAGTTCAGATGCTACTTCCCAACCCCAGGTGTTCTGAATACAGTGCTCAACAGGGAGTTTTTTACCTTCCTGGGTTTCAAGATAATCTTTTTGGTGGGTGTCTCTTGTAAAGATAATGTGGTCATATTTACCACTTTCAATTTCCCTCTTGATGTTAGGGATAACATTTACAGCAGATTCATTGGCGAGAGTGCCAGTCAGAAAGTCGTTCTGCATGTCGACGACTACGAGAATTTTGTTAGCCATAACTATATAAGTTAAATTTGTATTACTTTGCGTAACCTGTCTTTATTATCTCACATTGATGGATCCAAATA
>JAJMZR010014216.1:0-11984 GCA_023807225.1 Epidinium caudatum
CAATCCCCAATCCCCAATCCCCATTATTTCAATTAAAATAACAAATTAACTTATATATTACAATTCAATGAAAATAAATGTTCTATACGAGTAGATTAAATTTTTAAAAAAAAGAGTCATATTTTTTTTATTTAAATAAAAATGAAACCAATTTCTATTTTTATTTTATTTGTATGCTTGATTTATGTTAATGGTGATGAATGCGGTTCAGCTTATTGTACAACTGATGGATTGGAATGTGTAGATAAAGAAGGACAACATTGTAGTAATAATTGTAAACCTAAATATGGCGAAACTGGAACATGCTATGATTGTTCTGAAGTTTCTTCTATTTTTTATACAATAGTCAGTTCTACTGGAACTTGTTCTCCTGCAGGAAATACATGTGATAGTGGGCTTATTATTGAATCTAGTAAAGAATGTAAAGCCTCAACAGAATCTTCAAGTCTTAATGATTTATTCCATATTGGTAATGTTTATTATAAAAATTGCCCTGCTAATTCAATTCAAATATCTTCTAATGAATGTAAATGCGCATATAAATTTTATATTCAACCAGGCTTATATCATTGCTTATCTCCTACTGAAAAATGTTACTCTTATTCATTTCAATTTTATGATTATGAAACTGGTAAATGTAGTGATAATTGTGATACAACGACTAAATATGTAAAAAATGAGTTAGGTGAAAACAGGTGTTCCAGTTCTTGTATAGGAGATGAATTCTATTATGAAAATGTCGATCCTTCTTCTGTTACTTGTACAGATTATTGCGATAAATTTATTTATATTGATAATGACAATAAAAAACATTGTTTAAGTAGTTGTCCACCTCAATATAAGAAAAAAAGTAATTATTGTGTTCCTTTGATTCAATGCCAATTTTATGATGAAGCAATTGATCATTGCTTAAATTCTTGTGATGAATCAGGAAATAAGCCTTACCATAATTTTGGTAGTAATAAATGTATTGAAAGTTGTAATGTAGACGACTATATTTATTTAAAAGATAATATTTGTTACAAGGCAAATAATTGCAATTATATTCAAACAATTTCTAATGATGATAAAAGATGTCTTTCAACTTGCAAAGTAGGAGAAGGTTTTATAGGATCAGAATCAACAACAACTCCAAAAGAATGTTATACGTCTTGTCTTTCAGTTAGTGGAAACAATTATTATAATCATGGAGAAAATAAATGCATGACAAGTTGCTCAGCAAATGCGAATACTAAAATTTATCATAAAAATGGTGGATATGAATGCTTTTCTTCATGTAAAGATATAGATGATGGAACATTAATATATGCAAAACCAAGTGGAAGTGGCGGCGTATATATTTGTTATTCTTCTATTCCATCAGATTGTGGTTTTTATATAAGAATTAATAATGGAATAAATAAATGTTTAGAGCTTGAAAATAGTTGCCCAGGTGAATATAATTTTCTTAAAGGAAATGAATGTGTAAAAGAATGTGATGATTATAAAGCCATAGATAACTTAGAAACAACTTCCTCAGAATTAACAAAATGCTTTTTAGAATTGAACGAATGCTTTAATGATTATACATTATATAATATTAATGAGAAAAAATGTTGGAAACAACTACCTGTTGGTTATTGCAAAAAGCCAAATGATGATGGTAGTAGCGACAAATTTGAAGTAATACCAATAAGTGATAATTATTATTATGAAGATGGTGATCCTAGTACAAAATATTGTGTTAATTCTTGTCAGGCAAAAAATAAATATATTGATTTTAATGATAAAAAAAAATGTATAAATGCATGCTCAAAGACTGTTGATTCAACTACAACATATTATTATTATGATCCTAGAAATAATGAATGTCTTGAAACATGTATAGGATCTGGATTAGAATTTGCTTATCCAGCTAGTAGTAGTCATATGCCTTGTTTAATATCAAATGATGGTAAATGTTATTTTGAAAATGATAAGTTGCTGAAAGAAACATGTGATTTATATAAAGCTCCAGGATCCAAAATATGCGTTTCAAGCTGCCAACCAGATGAAAAAATCAATAGTAATCATGAATGTTTTAATGGGTGCCCTTCTGCTACACCTTATATTAATGCAAATAATGAATGTAAATCAATTGGTGATTGTACTTTTATAAGTGAATTAGGAAATAAATGTCTTTCTTCTTGTAATGTTGGAGAAGGTTTTTATATACAGGATAATAAAAAATGCTATAATGCTTGTCCAGTTGGAACTCAATTTCATGAATTGAATTCAAATGAATGCATTTCTAATTGTGGAGTGTCAACTAATAACAAATATCATATCAATGGAGAAAATGTATGTTATTCTTCATGTGGTATTATTCCTGCAGGGCCAAATGGCAAATATTTATATGAAACTGAAAATGGAGTAAGTCCTAATAATTATTATACTTGTTCTGATATTATTCCTCCTGATTGTCCTAAATATGAAATTGTGAATGATATAAAGAAATGTAAAGCTAATTGTAATGGTTATAGTTTTATTAAAGGAAAAGAATGCTTAAATTCATGTGATGAATATAAAGCAGATTATTCAGGAACATCTCCAACATCAACACAAACTTGTTTAACTGATTTAGATGAATGTTTTACTAAGAATTATAATTATTATAATACACAATTAAAACAATGTTGGACTGATTCAAATAAACCAGCTAATTATTTTATTAAATCAATTAATATTGGAAAATATGAAATAGTCCCTGAATGTTCTGGCCTTTTAGAATATCAAGAATCAGGAAGTGGAGGAAGAAAATTTTGTTATTCTTTTGAACAATGCAAATCTTTAGGAAAATTTAAAGATAGAGACAAGTGTTTGGATGCATGTGGTACTGGTGCTGCTGATCCGAAATTTATTTATGATTCTGAATGCCTGAGTTCTTGCGGAACAGGGCAAGGTCATGATTACCATAATCATAATAGCTATTTATGTATTTCTGGTTGCTCAGGAGATCATCCATATCGTAAAGAAAATGATAATGAAAATGTATGCTATAATTCTTGTAATGATATTGATTCTTCACCTGGAACTCCCGGGACATATAATTATCTAAGAGGTTTTATATGCTCTAATAATCCATGTCAATATTATCACGAAATAGAAAATAATGTTCGAAAATGTTATGAAAATGAAGATGAATGTATTAAAGCAGGATATAGTTATCTTAATATTGAAAATGAGTGTTTAACAGATTGTGGAACTAATGATTTTAAGGTGAAGCCAGTTAAAGATTTAAACGGTATAATTATTAATTTAGGAAAATGCTTAGCAGATGTTGATAAATGTAAGGAAAAAGAATATTATTTCTATAACCAAGATTCAAAAGAATGTTGGTATGATACATGCAAAAATGGCTTATTAATAATGCAACTTGATGCTAATGGACATCCAGAAGAATACACAAATGCAGATGAAAGAAAAGAAACATGTGTCAATTCATGCCCAACTGGTTATTCACCATCAGGTAAATACTGTTTAAAATCTACTAATTGCCCTGCCTTTTTAGATGAAGATTTAGGAAAATGTGTATCTGATTGTGGTGATAAATATCTTATCAGTGGGACAAATAAATGTAATTCTGCATGTACTAATTATTACTTTATAAATAGCTCTGGGAAAAAAGAATGTTTGGCAACGGGAAATTGCAAAAGTATCTCAAAATTTTATTTTCCAGGTACTCCATCCCCATTAAAATGTATTGATGAATGCTATATATCATTAGATAATGGACTAAAAAAATATCTCTTTTATGATCCCACTGATAATAAATGCGTTGAGTCATGTTTAATTGTTGGAAAAACCTTTGCAGATGAGCCTATAACTACTCATCAAGAATGTAAAGACTCTTGTGGAACTAAATATTATTATCAAAATGAAAAAATTTGTAGAGATACAAGTTGTATTCTTTTTAAAGATGGCACTTCTGGCCAAAAAGAATGTGTCACAGAGTGTGCATCAGGAAAAAAAGTATCAGGCAATACATGTGTTGATTCGTGCGATCTTTTTGTAGAACAAAAAATTGAAATAAAAGGAGAAAAAAGAACAATAAAAAAATGCATTGATAATTGCTTGGAATATTCGTCTGAATATAAATTTATATATGTATCTTCTAATGGAAATGAATGTTTAAAAACTTGTAATGAAGGTTTTTTGAAAATAGATAATTATTGTTATAATAATAATTGTGACAAATCAAATTCAAAAATATATTTTAATCCTTCAGATCAAACTTGTGAGATAAGTTGTACAAATGATTATTATGAAAAATTACCAAATTATTCAGGCATATATATTTGTAAATCATCATCATCATGCGATGAAGGACAATTTAAATATGAAAAAAATTCAAAATATGAATGCTTATCTGAATGTCCTGAAGAAGCTAACTATATTGTTAGTGGTAATGAATGCAAATCAAATCCCACTTCATGTGATAATAAAATAATTAAGACTGATAAAGGCTCTTATCAAATATATCAATGCATTACTAATAATTTGTGTTCTGATGGTCGCTTTTATTCACCTACAAAAAATGAATGCTATTCAATTTGTAAAGGTAATGATGAAGGTAATCCTTTTAGTCTAACCATTGAAGATTCAGGAGAAACTATAACTGAAAGAAAATGTTCTAACTCATGTAGTGGAGTTTATTTATATTATAAAGAAGACAAAATATGCTTGAAAGCATGCTCTAATTTATTAATTGAAGATGGCACTAATAAATGTGTTGAATCATGCAAAGAAATTAATAAATTTAAATATGATAATAAATGTTTGAATAATTGTCCTTCTGGTTATCAACGTTATGTATCAACTAATAATGAATGTTTGGAACATTGTCCAGATGATAAAAAATGCCATCCTTCAGAAGGTGGATTTGAATGTATTTCACAATGTAAAGAAGGAGAATATAAGCAAGAAATTATAGTTGGTACTGGTTCTGATGCTTTTACGGAATATAATTGTGTTCCAACTTATGGAGACAAAAAATATTATAAAACTGATAGAATTTTAAGAGATACTTGTCTGGGTGATGATTATGTTGTAGAAGATACAAATGAATGTGTGGAAAATTGTAATTTATTAAATACTGATAATAAATTATATTATTTTTATGAATATGATTCTAATTTAGGGACCAATGATTTTACAGTTAATACCTGTGTCTTAAGATGTAGACAAAATAAACCTTATTATAAGGATAGTCATTGTATGGATAGTTGTGGTAATAATATGTATTATAAAGATGGTGATAAAATCTGTTTGCCTAATTGCCCAGATGGATATTACAAAGACGAAAATAAATGTGTGAATTCTTGTAAAGACCAAAATAAATTTCTAAGTACTGATGGAACATGTGTTGAACATTGTCCTACTGAAGATAATCAAAATAAATTTTATATAGAATCAGATCATGAATGCATTCAAGATTGTACTTTGCAGAATCCATTTTATACTGAAACATCTGAAACTAGCTCTGGAAGTAGTATAACCAAATATAGATGTCATGGAGATTGTAATGATTATTATCTAGTCAATGAAGATCCTAATGTAATTGCAAAAAAATGCTTACCATCTCCACAAACTTGTGGAACACTTTATTCTAGTGCAGATAATGAAAAAGAATGCTATAATGAATGCCCCTCAAATAAATATTATGATGATCAATTAAAAAAATGTTCAAGTCAATGTCTAGATGGTAGATATCATGAAGTTGGTTCTAAAGAATGTAAACACCCAAAATCATGTTCCTCAAAAATTGCAGATTTTGAATCAAAGAAATGCGTTGCAAAATGCAATACAAAATATTATAGTGTTTTAGAAGATGATGGTGTGACATATAGAATTTGCTTAAATGAATGCCATGGAGACTATGGAGCATATATAACTCCAGATAATAAATGTGTAGCAAATTGTAATTCATTTTCTGAAAATTCAGAAATAGATGTAGATGGTATTAAATGCAAATGTCAACATTTATATTATTTTAATGAAGAATCAAAAACAACGGAATGTTTGGACAAAAATGATGCGACTAAAAAAGAATATTGCTATCAGGCTAATGCTAATTTCATACAAATATTTGGAACTACACAATGTGTAAAAAGGTGTGATTATATTTTATCTTTAAATGGCCAATTTTGTTATTTATCAGAAGAGCATGCATGCGAATCTGGAGATGATTCATATTCCAAACTTATGAATATCGAAGGTGGAAAAAGATGTGATTGCCCCTATAGATTCTATATAGATTCTTCTACCAATAAAAAATATTGTTTACCAGAATTTGGTGTTTGTACTGAAGATTTTCAATTATATGTCCCAGAAACTAGGCAATGTGTTGATAGTTGTTCAAGCACAACTGATTTCAAAAAAGAATTCCATAAATATTGTTTGAGATCATGCCCCATTGGTTCAACTACTAATACTGAAAATAAATGTATTTGTCCAAAATATTGGTATTCCAGTGGTAATTCTTTCCATTGTTTAGGAGAAAATGCATTATGTCTTGATACTTATCCATTTTATGCTCCACATACTTATGAATGTCTCAAGCAATGTAAAGGCTCATTATATCCATATTTATTTGAAGGAAATAAATGCTATATTGGTTGTGATGAAATTAGCAATACATTGTCGGCTGTAGATATCAGTAATAATGATTATGCTCTAAAAAAATGCATATGTGAAAGACCTTGGTATTATAAAAATGATGGTACAATTCATTGTCCTGCAGAGAATGGCAATATTCAATTTTGTTCAGATTATACTGATGAAAATAAGAAATTTATGATTCATGATACAAAAGAGTGTGTTGAAAAATGTCCAAGTACTCATCCTTATTTTTTTAATCATGAATGCTTTACTAGTTGTGAAAATGCTGAGACGGAATATCACTATGTAACTAAAAGAGGATCTTATTAATGTCAATGCAAAAATTTATGGCATTATACTGATCCTGAAAAAACTATAAAGGAATGTACAACACATACAAATATGTGTTTTGGTAGCATTGCTAATAAAAATTATTTAATATATAATACAAATGAATGTGTTCCAGCTTGTCCAGGAGGAATGTTTATTTTTAATATGACATGCTATAATAAATGTCCAGATTACACTGTGGAAATTGCGGAAGATATTAATGGTTATACATGTTCATGCAATAAAGAAATAGATGCATATTGGTATAAATATGATTATCCGTCTGTCCCTGAGGGAACAACAAAAACTTTTTATGCTTGTGGTGTTAAAACATGTCCTGTTGGTAATGGAGGTGGAAGCATTAATAGACCTTATTTAGTAGAAGATAAAAAGCAATGTGTAGATAATTGTGCTGATGATGATACTTATCAATATACATTTCAGCACCATCTAAGAAAGTTTTGTGTAGATATATGTCCTCAAAATACAAATCAAAATAATGTAGCTCATTTATGTGAATTTAATGAATATAAAGAAGCTGAAAATAAAGAACAGTTAAAAGATTATGTAAATGTTCAATCCAAGGAATTATATGAAAAAGAGGGAAATGCAGGAGGTTTTTTGTATGATAAGTTTAATGATGTCTCTCTACAGATTTATGCTATTAATAAGGATAATACACTAAAAGAAATATCAACAAAATCAAACTTAACTTATATTGATTTTGATACTTGTTTGCCTAAAATATATGCAGATAATAAACTCAAAGATGATGATAAAATTTTAGTTACTAAATATGATTTAAAATATTGGATCACAGAAAGGCCAAATAATGATGAGCCAGTTGAACCTGACCCAGCTGACCCACCTGACCCACCTGAACCAACTCCTGAGCCAGAAGCCGAAAGTAACAATAATAATAAATATTTAATTAACAGAGTGGAATATGAATTTTATAATTCAAGGACTATGCAGCCAATCTCAGCCTCTGTATGCGATCCATATGAACTATTAATATCTTATCCACTCGTTTTTAATAAAAATATGTATGATGACTATGACTCAGGATACAATAGAAATGAATATAAAAAGAAATTAGAATGGGGAAAACAGTTACACAACAAAAATAAGGAATATGATACTTTTAATCCTAATAATACTTTATAAAGAATTTTGTACCGGAATCGAATTAGATGGAAAAGATTTGGTCTATGAAGATCGATACAACATATTGTATCCAAATGGGGCCTTATTATGCGAAACCAATTGTATATATAATAGTACAGATTTCGAGGAGGAACGAGTAAACTGCAAGTGCACATATAGACAAGAAATTGACTTTGATAGAGTAGTAGAAGAAAAAAATGATTTATTGAATGATCCTAAT
The DNA here is from genome assembly GCA_023807225.1 of Epidinium caudatum. Taxonomy (NCBI): domain Eukaryota; phylum Ciliophora; class Litostomatea; order Entodiniomorphida; family Ophryoscolecidae; genus Epidinium; species Epidinium caudatum. The sequence continues at coordinate 8,336 of JAJMZR010014216.1, forward strand.
TTCCATCTCCCAAAACAAAGTTCCTCTAATTTAGAAATATTAAAATGTATATCAAAACTAAGCTTTAAGCAAGTATTATCAAAAAATGAGGCTTTTTACTACTGTGCTTCAGTTACAGTGGTGGCAGTTTCTATGGTTTTCGTAACAGCTTTCTATGACTTTAAAGCCGTATCTAATAATATTTCAGGAATTTTGAATAAATTCATAAAAAAAGGAAATAATGATATAAATATCTTCAAAAAAAAGAATGTTAATAAATATGACAATAATATAAACACAACAAATAGGAATTTAAATAACCCACCCAAAAAAATTAATAATGAAGAAGATAACAAAGATACTGGAAATATTATAGAAAATAAGGATATTACTCTTAATTATGATTTAAATAACTCAGAAAACGAAAATAATAGTAAATTAGATGAAAATAATAATATTATGAATATTGATTATAATTATAAGGCAGAATTTTTACCTCAATCATATAACTTTAAATTTTTTAGATCAAATGATAAAGGTGTTATTAAAAAAATGGAAAGAAGTAAACTCCCATTTAAAGTTAGTCAAGATACAAAATATCTCTTAGAAAGAAAAAATGGGGTGAAATATAATGAAAATTACTTAAATGGGCCATTTTTAGCAAGCCAAAATATAATTGAAATAATTGATAAAGAAAATAATAATGAAGCCAGTTATATCAAAACTATTGATATTGATAACAAAAGTCCCACAAAAAATAATGAAGCTCAAAACAAAAGGAATATAGTTAATTCTAAGTTAAATTTGAACATGAATATAAGCAGTGCCAAAAAAAAACAGGAATCAGGAGAAAAAGATTTTATAAATATAAAAACAATAAAACTTGGTAAAAATGATAACAACACTGAAGATAATGAAGATAATGAAGAAGAAAAGGATTCTAAACCGGATGATAATGCTGGACTATTTACTTTAATTAAAAGAGAACAAATTTTATTGAGGGTGAGTTATAAGAAATATTTATCCAAAGATCACAAAAATATTTTAGCCATATTTTTAGCGGAAATTTTGGATAAAGTATATTTAGTAAGAATTTGTCTATTTTTGAAAAAATATGAAATTTTCGGAGTGCACCTTGTTCTTTATTTATTCTGCCATCTTTTATTACTTACTATATCATGCGCATTTTTCACTATTAAAACTATCAAAAAAATTTGGGAACAAGATAAATACCCCGGTATTCAATATTATTTACTTTATGGCCTTATTTCAAATATTGCAGTATGGGTAATTTATAAAATATTTTTGTGCTTATTGGATATGCAAGATAAAATAAAAGAATTGATAGAATTACAAAACAAAAACCATGACCAAAGCAATGAAGGCGACAATATTAATGAAATTAATAATGAAAAAATAGAAAGCAAATTTAATGAAATAATGAAAAATTACAAATGCAAGATTATAATATTTTATTGTATTGTATTTACCTTTATTATTTTGATTTCTCTTTATCTCGTTTCATTTTTCTCAATTTATACAGCGACAAGATCCCTTGTTTTAGAAGCCTATATTATCAGTATAATTGAGATCCTTTTGATTAAGTTAGTATATGGAATTTGTCTTGCCTCGCTTAGAATTGCTAGTGAAGGAAATGAATTAATATGCCTCTATAAACTAGTTTATATACTTGATAAATATCTTGCTTAGCATTAATTGTATAAAACTATTATTATTTCTATGCCCCACTTGTACAGAAAACCTGGGATTTGCCAGTATTTGTGTCCTGGTACTTGTAGCCGAGAAAATATTTTATCCCACAGGAAAACAATGTAATACGGCTACAAAAATTATTCTCAAGGCCTGAGAATATATTATCAAACTTTGAGAATAATTTTGGAAGCGGTATTAGCATGTTTTTCTCCTCGTATCCCAATGTTTTGTTCCAAGGTTCAGCAAACTTTTCCCCTCCTGGAATGTAAGACGTTAAAGCAATCTACCGGCTCCTACGTTGCAAAAATCCTCGAGTTTGCAGATTATCTTTGAAAAGAGCGCTTAAACAATACTCCAAACGTCCGAAATGACGGCGTTTAATGTTTTTTAACAGAAAGTTGGGAGTACTTGGGAGTGGATTTATTTGGAGGGGTTTCCGATACCGCGTAATTTTGCATCAAAAACCTATAACAAAACGCTTAAAGCTAAAACTATATATTATGAAAAAGATTTTTAGAACAGCGCTCTTTGTAGGAGCAATGTTGCTGAGCCTGAACCTGCAAGCCCAGCAGAACAACAACAATGACAAGAGAACATGGGCCAACTATGAACGTTACGCACCAGCCAATGCACAGGTAACTACCCGACCAACTGCTGTGTTTATGGGCAACTCCATTACCGACAACTGGGCTAGAATGCACGAATCTTTCTTTACTGATAATAACTTCGTTGGTAGAGGTATTAGCGGACAAGTAACCGCACAGATGTTGGTGCGTTTCCGCCCTGATGTGTTGAACCTACACCCAAAGGTAGTGGTGATTTTGGCTGGCACAAATGACATAGCCCGTAACGACAAGTATGTACCAGTAGAGCATATCGCAGGCAACATCATCTCAATGGTGGAGCTGGCGCAGGCTCATGGCATCAAGCCTATTATCTTGAGCATATTGCCTGCTGCCCAGTATCCTTGGAGAAAAGAGATTACCGACTCTACCCAGCAAATTCTGCAGATTAATGCTATGCTGGAAAGCTATGCCAAGTTGAATGGTGTTAGCTATATTGACTTGTTTAATATTATGAAGGACGAGAACCAGGGATTGCCCAAGAAGTTATCACCTGATGGTGTGCACCCTAATCTTGATGGTTACGCTGTTATGGAACCAATTGTTAAAGCTGAAATCTTGAGACTTGCAAAATAAGAGTTGAACAATTATGATGTAAAATAAGAAGGCTGCACTACTGCAGCCTTCTTTTATTTCTCATAGAATTCTATTGGCAAACCATCAGGGTCAGCAAAGAAGACAAAGCGCACGAGATAGCTGAATAGAATTTGTTTTTCATAGTTCTTGATAAAGAAATAGAGGGTGTTGGAGCTTTTAATGGTGCCGACGTTCATCTGGGAGAAAGGAAAGCCAACGGTTTGGGTGCAGGTGTATATGTTACTTTCCCTACCGAAGAGGGAGAAAAGGTTACTGCAGCTATAGGCATTTCATACACATCTGTCGATAATGCCCGTCTGAACCGAGAGTCTGAAGCTAAAGGTATGACTTTTGACGAAGCTCAGAAGCAGAATAGCGAAGCTTGGCAAGAAATGTTGGGCCGTATTGATATCAGTGGTGCCAAAGACGAAGACATGAAGAAGTTCTATACAGGTCTCTATCATGCCATCTTAGGCCGTGGCCTTTGCAGCGATGTGAACGGAGCCTATCCCCGTCACGATGGCGGAGTGGGGCAGTTGTCCATGAAAGACGGACACCCTGTGCATAATATGTATAATACCGATGCCTTTTGGGGTGGTCAGTGGAATCTGGGACAACTGTGGATTCTGGCTTATCCTGAATATACATCTGACTATATCAGTAGCCACCTGCAGGTTTTCAAGGATGCCGGATGGTTGGGCGATGGTTTAGCCAACAGCCGTTATGTTTCAGGCGTGGGAACCAATCAGCTTCCACTC
>JAJMZR010014217.1:0-11982 GCA_023807225.1 Epidinium caudatum
GCTCAGTATATATTTATTCAAGTATCTCTTTTTCTTCCTCAGTTAATTCTTTTTTTTCTTCTTTTTTTGACGCCCCAAAAAAAAAGCTAAAAGCATTGGCTAAAATATTTCCTTTTTTATTTTCTAAGACTTGGTTTTCTACTTTTTCTTTAGTTGCCATCAGAGCACTTTTGTCATCTGGCAACAAAATATTTTCTACAATTTTATCATCGCTTAAATATTTTTTAATTATTTCTATTTGAGCATTTTGGGACAAATCAAATATATCTTCTTTGTTCCAGCCGACATATTTTTGCAATTTAATTACTGTTTTTATAGCATATTTCCATAGGGATTTATAATCTTTTTTTGCATCATTATCATTTTTGATTGTAGGCCTTTGATAATGAATTATCATCAATAGTTTCTCTTTCAGTTTGGAATGCTGGATTATTGTTATATGTATTAGATGGTACAATATTAGTAACTCCTTGATTATTATTCGTAAATGTAGTATTACTACTTGCTGGTATATTATATTTTGTTTTTTTCTTTTGAATAGAAGCAGCCTCTTGAGCAGAATAACCATCTATTGAACTACTACAATTATAAATACTTGAAAATGAATATTTTAAAATAATGACACAAGTTATTGAATTTGGAGGTAAAGGCTTGACTGCTATTGTATTAACTTCTATTGCCTAATTAATAATATATACAAAAAGATCTTTCTCCTTGTTGTTTAACTTCTGTGTTTGTTTTATTATAATTACTTGAAGTACTTTAATAAGCAGCTAAATTCTTTTGCACATTCTTTATAACTATATATACTTAATCCATTTGACTTTTTGGTAGGAATAATGTTTTTTCGATAATAGTCAAATTACCATTTACATCAATTTTTGATGTTACATTTGATAATTTAATACTTACAGGAGCATAAGCAGTTACATATATCCATGCTTTTTCAATTCTTATTATAATTAAAATCACAAAATAAGTAATAAATACCTTTATATGCATATCTTTATATGCCATTGAATCAATATACCTTGTCCTTTTAATTAATTTGGTCTATATGAAATAGTTAGAAATCCCATAAAATAAATATATTAATAAATAAATAAAAAGGAAATTAAATGTTGGATTACCTATTTTGAAAAATATATACTGAGCAAAGTATAATAGATTATTTAAGTGGGAATTTAAATGATAGCAAAAATGCCAGTGTAAATTCAGTTTTTGACGGAGTTAAAAAATTTTTAAAGAATGTCTCCATAGAAGTCAATATAGCTAAATTGGAATTAATTATACATATTGTAAATATTGATAATAAACAAATTTTATTTATTAAAGGAATGAAAATGAATTTAAATTATTTCAATAAAGAATTTGATTTTAATTTTGTTATTAATGATATAGGATATGAAAAAGATAAAAGTTTCTTTGATAAAAACGACTTAATTGAGTTAAATAGTGATGCTATTACTTTTACTAGAGATAAAAATAATTTGATAAGCTTATCTTTCGGTTTTAAAAATATAGAATTAAATGAAGATCTTTTTATCTGTATTTTAATATTTTTTAATTCAATCAAAACCAAAAAAAGGCATAAATTATTCCATGAAAAAAAATTTATAAATAAAATAAATGTCAACAAAGGAAATGAAAATAAAAATAAGGAAAATGAAACTGAAAATGAAATAATTAAAAATATTAAAAGTTTTTCATTTATGAACAATTTCAAGTTATCGAATATTCCATCATTTTCTATTAAGAATAAAAGTAACAAAATTGAGATAAAAATAATACATTATTTATTAACTGAAAATGAAATAAGTTTCACTGTAAATATAAAAGACTCATATGGCGTCATATTAAATGATATTACTTTTAATCCAAAAAGAGATGGGAACAATTATATTTTTCATTTGGACTCCCCAATGAATATTATTTTGTCGAATCAATCAACTAAAATTTTTTTTTTAAATTATTTAAGATATCAAAAAGAATTATCTAATAATAAAAATGAGATTGACAAAAAAGATGAAATGTTATTTGGATTTAATTATGTGTCATATAAAGATATTGATTTTGGGAAAATTAATATGAATGACTATAGTTTAGATATTATGATTAATAAAATTAATATCCAAATTTTAGAAGAAGAACAAAATTATCAGTCATCGCTTGTTATTGACCAGTTCAAATTTTTATATAAAAATAAAAATTTGGATATAAATCTAAATAAGATTGTTATAACAAGCAATCTTATGTCTACTATGATTTTATATTTTATTGATTTTGAATCTCCATTACTATCCAAATATTTAAAATTAGTCAATTTCAAAAAAGACAATACAAATGCTGCTAATGAAGTTATTAATAATAATAGTTTAGTTATCAAAAATGAATTTAATTATGGTAAGTTATTGAAAGAAATATTAAATGAATATAAAATACAAATTAATTATTTTATTTTCATTTTCCAAGCTAATAATTTGGTGATATCATTAAATTTAAATGATCTCGGATGCTTTAAACTTAGAGTAAAAGAGCAAGATCTCATATGTGTTACTTTAAATAATTGGAATTTGGATATGAAATCTCCTAAATTAGGAAATAAAACTATAAAAATTATTGAAAATAATAAAAAGACTAAATTGAAATATGAAATTGCTTCTGAAATAATAAAAGGAAAAATGGAATCTGTTTTTTTAAATATAAATTTGAAAGAAGCAATGGAAATTTGGGAAAATTTATCCTATTTGTTAGCGCAAATTAATATGGATATTATTTTATGTAAAATTGAAATGGTAGTCAATGATTTCATTCTTTTATTTGACCAGTTTAAATATAGTATTTCTAATATTTCTTTTTCTAATTTCATATTAGGAAGTAATAAAAATGATACTTTTTTCTTTAAATTCTCAGAATTTAAAATGACTAATAATACTAATGTTATTATAATATATGAAAAAGAGTTGAATATCGATTATGTATTCAGATCAAGCAATCAAAATGATATTATTATCAAATGTAATGATGTCGATATTAAAATTTCTCAACATGATATTTCTTTTTTAATTATGTGCATTAAACTTCCAGAAAAAAGCGAAGAGGAAAATATATTATTAGAACAAAATAATAAAAATATATTACCTCAAGAAAATAACCTTGATTTAAAAAAATTGGAAAATAATAAGAATGGTAATATCATAGAAAAATTCATATTATCTATGAATATAATTATTCCAAAAATAAATTTATGTTTTTGTCTTAATGATGACTATAACAATAAAATTGCAGAATTTTCAATTGAATCCTCCAAAATAAAAACACAAACAATATTTTTTGAAGATGTCTCAGATAAAAGAATTTGGAATGAACTAAGTTACAGCTTATTATTTGGCAAATTGAATTTTAAATATTTTTATGGAGAAAACAATGAAATTAGTATATTAACAAAAAGAAAAATAAATTCAGATGATGATAAAACAAAAAATGAAAATAAAGAAGTTAATAAAAACCAAGTTGAGATAATCTGTGAAAATAAGGGATATACAATAAACATTAATCAAAATGAAATAAATGTTAGAGTTGATTCTCTTTTATGTATATATTATTATTTTAAAGGAGCAATTCCAATAGAAAAAGTTATAGATAATTTGGAACAGATTGATTTTAAAATAAATAAAGATAAAAATAAGCAAATAAATGATTTTCAATTCCAAATAAATTTTAATGATTCAAAATTCCAATTAAATACTTCTTTAGATGGGAAAGAAGTTTTATATTTAGATATTAATGAATTTATTATTATATACAGGTGCGATTCAAATGGGGAAATACCATATGGAAATTATATGATAAGCTTAAATAACATTTCAAGCAATATTGCATCATCAAATAATTTAAGATATTTATTTTCGACTGATAAAGACTTTTTAAGAATTAAAATAAATTTCTCTAAAGAATTGTTTTCTTCTAATATTGTCATGGATGACTTAGTAATAAACTTATCATATACAGATATACTTTCTTTTCTTAAAGCATTTTCTCTAAATTTGAAATTGTATAAATTAAGTTTAGGGAAAAGTAAGGAATATCTCAAACATTTAGAATTAATCGAAAAAATTAAAAACAACGAAAATATAAAGATATAAAATTGAAGGAAGAATTAGTCCTTCATCCACAGATATGCATGATGGAAGGCTCAATGGGTGAACTGAAATTAAATATTCCAGATGAAACAGAAAATTTTTCGATATATTTAAATAATATGAAATGCTCATTGAGAATATCGGATATAAAAGAAGAAGAAATTGAAACAATATTAGTAAATAATAAAAAAAAATTGATTGATGATTTTATCCAGTATTCAATTGCTAAAATTGAAAAAAAAGATGGAGGATCTTTTTTAGATAATTTAATAAAGAGTTTTTTAGATAAAATATTAAAAGGTCTGATTATTGATATTAATAATTTAGAATTAAAATTAAAAATTGATAATTCTCAAAATAAATGTTTTTTATTTAAGATTGATAACATTAATTATGATATCGACAAAGGAATAAAAATTAAAAACATATCATTAATATATGAAGAAAATAACATAAAAACAAATGTGATACAAAAATTTGATTTTAATATAGATATAATAAAATCCGAAGAAAATAATCCAAATAAAATTAATTTATCCATAAGTGATTTTAGCTTCCAGTTAAATAAGAACATTTACTTTGAGTTTTTAAACTACTATAATTTGTTCGATGATGCAGAGTACAAAAAAATATACTTAAAATATAAAAAATTAATTCATTATCAAAGGCCTACAATCAGAAATGGTGATGATGCAAAAAAGGATTATAAATCCCTATGGAAATATGCTATAAAAACAGTAATTAAATTGCAAAAATATGTCGGCAGGAACAAAGAAGATATATTTGATTTACCCAAAAATGCTCAAACAGAAATAATTAAAAAATATTTAAGCGATGATAAAGTTGTAGAAAATATTTTGTTGCCAGATGACAAAAATGCTCTGATGGCAACAAAAGAAAAGGTAGAAAACCAAGTGATAGAAAATAAAAAAGGAAATATTTTAACCAATGCTTTTAGCTTTTTTTTCGGGGCGCCAAAAGAAGAAGAAAAAAAAGAATTAACTGAGGAAGAAAAAGAGACACTTGAAGAAATATATACTGAGCAAAGTATAATAGATTATTTAAGTGGGAATTTAAATGATAACAAAAATGCCAGTGTAAATTCAGTTTTTGACGGAGTTAAAAAATTTTTAATGAATGTCTCCATAGAAATCAGCATAGCTAAATTGGAATTAATTATTCATATTGTAAATATTGATAACAAACAAATTTTATTTATTAAAGGAATGAAAATGAATTTAAATTATTTCAATAAAGAATTTGATTTTAATTTTGTTATTAATGATATAGGATATGAAAAAGATAAAAGTTTCTTTGATAAAAACGACTTAATTGAGTTAAATAGTGATGCTATTACTTTTACTAGAGATAAAAATAATTTGATAAGCTTATCTTTCGGTTTTAAAAATATAGAATTAAATGAAGATCTTTTTATCTGTATTTTAATATTTTTTAATTCAATCAAAACCAAAAAAAGGCATAAATTATTCCATGAAAAAAAATTTATAAATAAAATAAATGTCAACAAAGGAAATGAAAATAAAAATAAGGAAAATGAAACTGAAAATGAAATAATTAAAAATATTAAAAGTTTTTCATTTATGAACAATTTCAAGTTATCGAATATTCCATCATTTTCTATTAAGAATAAAAGTAACAAAATTGAGATAAAAATAATACATTATTTATTAACTGAAAATGAAATAAGTTTCACTGTAAATATAAAAGACTCATATGGCGTCATATTAAATGATATTACTTTTAATCCAAAAAGAGATGGGAACAATTATATTTTTCATTTGGACTCCCCAATGAATATTATTTTGTCGAATCAATCAACTAAAATTTTTTTTTTAAATTATTTAAGATATCAAAAAGAATTATCTAATAATAAAAATGAGATTGACAAAAAAGATGAAATGTTATTTGGATTTAATTATGTGTCATATAAAGATATTGATTTTGGGAAAATTAATATGAATGACTATAGTTTAGATATTATGATTAATAAAATTAATATCCAAATTTTAGAAGAAGAACAAAATTATCAGTCATCGCTTGTTATTGACCAGTTCAAATTTTTATATAAAAATAAAAATTTGGATATAAATCTAAATAAGATTGTTATAACAAGCAATCTTATGTCTACTATGATTTTATATTTTATTGATTTTGAATCTCCATTACTATCCAAATATTTAAAATTAGTCAATTTCAAAAAAGACAATACAAATGCTGCTAATGAAGTTATTAATAATAATAGTTTAGTTATCAAAAATGAATTTAATTATGGTAAGTTATTGAAAGAAATATTAAATGAATATAAAATACAAATTAATTATTTTATTTTCATTTTCCAAGCTAATAATTTGGTGATATCATTAAATTTAAATGATCTCGGATGCTTTAAACTTAGAGTAAAAGAGCAAGATCTCATATGTGTTACTTTAAATAATTGGAATTTGGATATGAAATCTCCTAAATTAGGAAATAAAACTATAAAAATTATTGAAAATAATAAAAAGACTAAATTGAAATATGAAATTGCTTCTGAAATAATAAAAGGAAAAATGGAATCTGTTTTTTTAAATATAAATTTGAAAGAAGCAATGGAAATTTGGGAAAATTTATCCTATTTGTTAGCGCAAATTAATATGGATATTATTTTATGTAAAATTGAAATGGTAGTCAATGATTTCATTCTTTTATTTGACCAGTTTAAATATAGTATTTCTAATATTTCTTTTTCTAATTTCATATTAGGAAGTAATAAAAATGATACTTTTTTCTTTAAATTCTCAGAATTTAAAATGACTAATAATACTAATGTTATTATAATATATGAAAAAGAGTTGAATATCGATTATGTATTCAGATCAAGCAATCAAAATGATATTATTATCAAATGTAATGATGTCGATATTAAAATTTCTCAACATGATATTTCTTTTTTAATTATGTGCATTAAACTTCCAGAAAAAAGCGAAGAGGAAAATATATTATTAGAACAAAATAATAAAAATATATTACCTCAAGAAAATAACCTTGATTTAAAAAAATTGGAAAATAATAAGAATGGTAATATCATAGAAAAATTCATATTATCTATGAATATAATTATTCCAAAAATAAATTTATGTTTTTGTCTTAATGATGACTATAACAATAAAATTGCAGAATTTTCAATTGAATCCTCCAAAATAAAAACACAAACAATATTTTTTGAAGATGTCTCAGATAAAAGAATTTGGAATGAACTAAGTTACAGCTTATTATTTGGCAAATTGAATTTTAAATATTTTTATGGAGAAAACAATGAAATTAGTATATTAACAAAAAGAAAAATAAATTCAGATGATGATAAAACAAAAAATGAAAATAAAGAAGTTAATAAAAACCAAGTTGAGATAATCTGTGAAAATAAGGGATATACAATAAACATTAATCAAAATGAAATAAATGTTAGAGTTGATTCTCTTTTATGTATATATTATTATTTTAAAGGAGCAATTCCAATAGAAAAAGTTATAGATAATTTGGAACAGATTGATTTTAAAATAAATAAAGATAAAAATAAGCAAATAAATGATTTTCAATTCCAAATAAATTTTAATGATTCAAAATTCCAATTAAATACTTCTTTAGATGGGAAAGAAGTTTTATATTTAGATATTAATGAATTTATTATTATATACAGGTGCGATTCAAATGGGGAAATACCATATGGAAATTATATGATAAGCTTAAATAACATTTCAAGCAATATTGCATCATCAAATAATTTAAGATATTTATTTTCGACTGATAAAGACTTTTTAAGAATTAAAATAAATTTCTCTAAAGAATTGTTTTCTTCTAATATTGTCATGGATGACTTAGTAATAAACTTATCATATACAGATATACTTTCTTTTCTTAAAGCATTTTCTCTAAATTTGAAATTGTATAAATTAAGTTTAGGGAAAAGTAAGGAATATCTCAAACATTTAGAATTAATCGAAAAAATTAAAAACAACGAAAATATAAAGATAATAAATGAAGTAAAGGGTGGTAATAAGATTACACCTAATAATTTTATGAAAAGAAAAAATGTCATATTATATACCGGGGATTTTAACTTCAAAAAACTCGACATAATATTAATTGATAATTCAAAAGAAAGCTACCACCCTTTCATGAATATTATTATTAAAGAAATCAATTTTGTATTAAATCTCGATAAATCATTTGAATCAACTCTTTCAATTAATATATTTTCATATAATTATATTTCTTGCACCTGGGAACCAACTTTAGAGAAAACTCTCGTTGAAATCAATAATAAGTCAAAAAATGAAAAGATAGGAAAAAATAAGGTAATGAAAATCATATTAGATAAATTAAATATAAATTTGAGTGATATGGCAATAAGTTTCACTCTTTTAGCATTTAATAATTGGCTTTACAATTTAGAAAATGAAAAAAAGAAATTAGAAGATAAATATGAATTGTTATCTTTCGAGCAAATCCAATCAAATACAGAAGAGCCAAAAAATTTATCTAAAATAACTAATAATAAAGTTATAAATTATACTGGAAAAAAAATGAAAATTATTCATAATGAAAAAGAAATAGAATGTAAACCATTAGAAGAAGTTGAATTAGATTATATAAATGAATATAATAAAATAAAAAATGGCCCAAAGCATATAACTTTAATTTATGATGAAAATCATAAATTTGAAATTCCATTAGAAAAATTAGTAACTCTAAGGCATTCAATTAATAATGATTTATGGATTGTTTCTGAAAATTCAATATCAGAAAATAGGTCAATTAATATTTCTCTATATAGCCCAATTATTTTCAGAAATAAAAGTATGTATTCATTACTAATTAAAGTAACAAATCCCAATAAAGGAGATGAATTTCTTGTTTTAAAACCAAATTTCACTGTTGGATTACCTTTATATTTTATACATAAAGATACTTATTTTAATTTTAAATTAATTGATGCTGATATAAATGGTGATTATAAAAATGAAAATGATGATTATAGTAAAAATTATAATTTAGATGTGTTAAATAAATCTAAATATAGCGAAAAAATAAACTTTAAGAACAAAATTTTATTCATGAATTATGATAGTGAAATAACAAATATAAGGACATTAATAATAAGTTCAGAATATAGTATTATTAACTGCTTGCCATGTGATATCTATTTTAATTTTAAAAATAATGAAAAAAGAATAAAAATAAACAAATGTTCTCAAAAGTATATTGACAATAGTTCTACTTATCGGTCAGATTTATTTATTAGTATTAAAACAGATATAGGCTTATTTAAAACTAAGAATATTAATATTATATCTCTAAAGGAAAATGAAGAAGGTAATTATTTAGAATTTAAAGATGATTATAATCAAAGCTTTTATTTGTTATATCATTTAATGAAAAGTAATGAAGAAAATGTATTGGTAATTTATGCAGAATCTATTTTATATAATAACTCTGAATTAAATTTAGGCATTATGTCAAGTAATAAGGATAATAGTTTATGCTTTGGTGTTAGTAATAATGTATTTTTAGTTTCTTCAAAAATAGAATACAAAGAAGTATTTATTCAATTACAATATATTAGCCAAAATAATAATATATTCAAATCAAAAAAATATAGTTTTTTTGATTTAATGGAGGCTTCTCCTTTTTTAGTAATTAATATGAGTAATGAGAATAGACAAAATTTATTTTTGAATATAAAAAAGAAATTTTCATATATATCAATTAAAAATAATCCTAATTTTAAAGAAAATATAATGTCTATGGTATTTTCCATTTTGCCAAGTTGTCGAATCACAAATTTATTATCGACACAAAAATTTTTGATATGTGACAAGGACACTAGCAAAAAAACTATTATAAATCCACTAAAGCAAAGGGCATTTTATTTTTTTGAAAATGGGTTCAATTCTCAATTTGGAATATCTGTGCTGAATTTAAATGCAAAAAAATGCACATTTATAATCAAATTTCAATTCAATAGAATTGGGATATTTACTTTAAGCACAGATAATTTTACTTTTAATATCGAAGTCAGAAAAGATTCAAGAAATGGATGCATTGATGTTTTCGTCATTGAAAATAATATTGAAAATAGTCAAATCTTATTGGAAAACTTGACTAATGAAGGAATAAGTGTTTTCCAAGAAAAATATGATCAGTTCAATCAAATTTTACTTCCAAAAGAAAAACAACCTCTGAAAATATATGATTTTGAATCAAAAAATTTTATTATTCAAACTGATAGTTCCGCAAAAAAAATTGTATTAAATAATATGAAAAATCAAATAACAATAAATGATAAAATTGTTGCTGTGGTTGAAGAAAATAAAATAAAAAAGAAAATTACATTTTATTTATTGAAAGAATTTAGTAAATTGAAATCGTCTATAAATTATAATTATTATAATTTTAATATAGGGTGCATCATTATATCAATTATCAGTGATAATGAATTTCAAGATATAAAATTATTAAATTATCAAAGAAATGAATTATTACTATTAGTGTTTTCAAAAGTTTCACTTACTTTAGATATAGAAACAAGTACTGGTTTATTAAATAAAGATTTGATTGAATTTATTTTCAATATAGATGATTTTTCCATACATAACCAAATAAATGAAGATTGCAAATTTCCATGTATTCTTTATAATACTACACCTTTCCTTTTTTTTAATGGTGAAATAGATTATCACAAAAGTGTAAATATTATACAATTGAAAAGTCAAAAGTTTCAAATTGGAAAATTGGAGTTAGGAATTGATCCTAACTTTTTTATAAAATTGTTAGATTTCTTCGGAAATATTTTATACAGGATGAAAATAACTAATTTTAATGTTCACGAATTATTTTTAAATAACGATATTAAAGAAGAAGATAAGGCACTTTTATTGATTAATGAATATATTAAAACAAAAACATTATTGAATGCAAAAGACTTTTATTTCCCAGAATTGAATATTAAATTTGAAATTTCAAAGACTCAATTAAAAGAATTGCTAAAACAAAAAATAGGATGTTCAAAATTTTATATTTGGCTCGCTCAGGGATTAGTCGGCAGTAGGCATAATCTTTATTTACCAAGCTCTGAATTGCCTTTTAATTATGGTACTATTGGATATTTCATTGATGAAATAGTATTATTTTTAAGAAAGCAATTAGAAAATAAATTAACTGATATTGGTTTTAAAGGCTTCTTTGGCCAAATTAAAAAAATTAAAACTTTGTTTTCATCTGATGATGACAATAATAATAAAGGAAATGTCTTAAGAATCAGGGAGCCTCGGGCTTTTTATGGCAAATTTAAATATTTTAAAAATTTTGATAAAGATGATGCTGTTTTAATAAAGAAATTTTATAAGCAAAATCCACACTTTAAATTTAAATATTTTCCTTTGCAAGTTATTAATGCCTCTAAAGTATTTTTTCTTTTTACAACATTGTCTGTTTTTTGTGTTAATAAGAAATCATTTTCTATTCAATTTTATATTGATTATTTTATGATAAAGGAAGCAAGTTCAAATGGAAAAAAAGTTTTAGTTTTTTATAATCAAATAATTGATTCACAAAATTCATGTGAATTCGAATGTGAAAATGAAAAAAGTGCACAAGATATAACTAAAGCTATTAATGAAGAAATAATAAATAATAAAGAAAACTATATTGAACTTTAAAAATTATTTTCAATAATTAAATAATTGCTATGTTAAAATAATTAAAGTATATATGTAATAATTCATATAAGTTATATTTTTCTCTTTGAATGGGGATTGGGGATTGGGGATTGGGGATTGGG
>JAJMZR010014218.1:0-11925 GCA_023807225.1 Epidinium caudatum
AATCCCCAATCCCCAATCCCCAAACCCCAATCCCCATCTTAATAATATGATATATTTTAAATATACTAATTCAAAAATAAAATAAATTTAAAATTAAATGAAATTAATATAAATAAATGATATATTTATTTCATGTTTTTTTTCCAATTATTTGAATTAATAGCACTTATCATTTTATCAATGATCTTTTGAGGATGTTTTATTTCTTTACTTAATTTAATATTTGTGAGTTTTTTATTATTAATTGGCTTATTAAAACTTATCCTAATCATATCATTCTTCTTCAACTCAACATTTTCAATATCAGAATAAGCGATAACTGTCTTCAGTTCTTTTCTTAAAATATCCACAACCCAAAATCCATTTTGAACGAAAACTAATATAATTGGTTCTTCTTTTTTATTTTTATATAGAACAAATCCATAAAAAATAAATTCATTATTATCTTTACACTCTTGAATTTCACTATATAAAAATCTCTTTACATAAGCGTCATTATATTTATACTCTTTAATAGTTTTAAATATGCCATAGAAGGCCCTTGGCTCCCTTAATCTATTAATTATTCTATCATCATTGACTCCGTTTTTTATACCTTCAGTAGTTTTTGATACAAAGTCAAAAACACCACTAATAGGCTTAACAATAACACCACCTAATCCTTTTAAAATTCCTTTAGTTAATCCTTTTACTATACCTTCTTTTTTGGTTTCTTGAATTGGCTTTAATATTACATCACTTAGTCCATAAAATACTCCCCCCACCATGGCAGAAAGGCCATAACCTATTCCTTCCATTATATCTTTTGGCTTTTCTGTTAATTTTTTTTGTTCACGTTCTTTAATATATTCGTCATCTTGAGTTAAAAATAATATTCCTTGACTTATACCACTTGTTATTTTTGAGGTACTATTAAATGTACCATTCACCGTATGCTTAACTAAAGATGTTGTGCCATCAGCCAATGCTTTTGCTGATTCTATGGGACCTTGCATAAATCCTTCTATTGGTTTTGTAAGGAAATCTTGGAAACCTTTTCCCAAATTATTTAAAAAGTTTATAGGACTTCCTAAAATTTCCATACCACCGAATATATTTATTAATTGTATTAAAATTTGTTGCTTATAAATTTCAATTATACCTTGGAAAATTTCGGTTATATTCCCAATTAAATTAAGGGAAGTTCCTCCCTTTAAATTAAACGGAACATTTTCAATTTTATTCAGAATATTTAATAAATTTCTTAGGAAAACATTCGGCTGTAGAATTTTCTCGAACATTTGATCTTTTATTTGTGCAATAAATGTTAAATTGAATTCAAGAGAAGACGACTTTAGTTCATTTATAAATATTATATTTTTATTTTCTTCTTCACCTTTCAATTCAGTAATTGTTTCTCGAAGAAAGCTAGGCTCGTAATAAAAATTATCAATTTTAATATTATTATCTGTTAAAAATTGATCATCCTGGAACAATGGGTTTATATAAGTAATTGATGTGGACATACCATTCGATAAATTATTCACCAAATTAAAAAAGCTCAAAAATATACTACTTTCAATATTTAAATCAAATGGTTTAATTTCATATGAAAATGAATTTATTCTCGTTATTTTGTCTCCCTTCTTGTCATTCATTATCAAAGAGCAATCAAAAAATGGTTTTATTTCACTTGCATTTTCATCAGTTGGTATCTTTTTTAGATCTTTCCTTCTTGGGGATTGAACTGGCAACCATATGATTGGGTAATTAGTCACATAGCTCAATTCGTTATCTATTTCTATATCATTGATTTTCATATTGAAATAAAGGGAGTCATTCATGCTATCTATTTGCTCCTGTTTGTAAACCATCGAAATTTGATCCAAAGTCAAATAGCATAATTCATTTCTTTCGTATTTTTTATTAAGTGAACTATGCTTTATTAAATGTTTATTATCTCCAATTATGCTTATACCTAGTTTTTTGATTTTAACTTCATAAATATTGCTATATAATGAATGAAAATTATTTGATAGATTTATTTCATTTTCATTATTTATATTCTTTAGCTCTATTAAAATTTGATTTCCATTAAAATTAATCGATAAATG
Organism: Epidinium caudatum; assembly: GCA_023807225.1. Taxonomy (NCBI): domain Eukaryota; phylum Ciliophora; class Litostomatea; order Entodiniomorphida; family Ophryoscolecidae; genus Epidinium; species Epidinium caudatum. Next base: position 2,094 of record JAJMZR010014218.1, read on the forward strand.
GAAAACATAATAATTTTTTTTGATGTTGTTATTTAAAAATATCTTTATTTCTTCTTCAAATGAATAAAAGAATTTATTATTATTATTCTCCTTTTCATCATCACTTAATATTTTAATTTTATTATTACATAATTCAAATTTATATAAATTATTTTTGGTGCTTTTGATATTTTTCAAATGGAAATGGAAATTAATTATTTGTTTTTTAGTAGAGTCTTTCCAAACAAAAATAGAACTTTTATTTGGCTCTAAAAGAAGCTTGTTATCTTTATAACTTTGTTGCCAGGCATTGACTATAACATTTGAAGTACGATTAGATATAAATATCTGTGAATAATTACTATTGGCTTCCCTTATTATTAAATAAGTGCTTAAATCATAGTTTCTTTTTTCAATATTAAAAAATAAAATATCTTCATTATTTTCATTTGTACTAATTATATTTTTATTTTTCTCTTTGATTGTACATCTGAGAGTTATTAGCGAGTCTCCTTCTGTGAAATAAGGCGAACTTACTGAATAAGAATAAAAATTGTCTTTATCTTCACTTTTTTCGTTAATTTCTTTTTTTACTTTATTGTCTTCTCTCAAATGTGGAATAAATCGTATGACATTTTGTTTTTCACTTTTTTTTTGTTCACACTTTACATCATTTATATCCCACGTAACAATGTCTCTTTCTTTTATTCCTGTGAAATATACAGGATGCTTTTGGCCTTTCTTTAAATTACAAAGAAAGAAATGATTATCTGAATCAATATTGTCTAAATAAACATCTAAGTCAAAAACTTTTAGTTGATTGTATAATATATATCTCGGTACTATTTTAATAATTTTACAATATAAATCATATTTTATATTAAGTAAACTTAAATTTATTTCCATTACTAATTCAATCTGAGTTTTATTACTTGTATTTTTTAATTCTATGAAAGAATTATTACTTAAGCCATTTATTGAAATAGGTTCACTTATGAATAAATTATTATTATTATTATTACCATTAATTTGAATTGCATTTTTATTGTCTTTTTTCTCATAAGAAATTCTTATAAATTGTTCATCATTTAAAATATAATAATTAATATTTTCTTTTTGGTTAGCAACAATCTTATTAATATCTTTCTCTTTATATCCGCATTTGAAGTGCAAATTTAAGTCTGTATGGTTTACTAGTATTGAATTTGCATGTAAAATTATTAATTTATTATTTAGAGTTACTTGTATAACAATTTCACTTTTATCTGAAGGATCATCACTATACAATATAACGGGTATTGTACAATAGTTATCTTGTCCCTTGTTTATATCAAAAATAGTCATATTTTTTTTAGAAGAATAATTTTTTATAAATAATTTCATTTTCAAAGGGGAGAATACACTTATATTAGTAATGCTAATTTTTTCATTTTTATGAATTTTATCATAGGTGAATTCATCATTAAATACTACTTTTATATCAAATGGCAAACAACTTAGTAAAGTAAATGAAGTGCACAAATTAACAATACGATTTAATTTATCAATAGTAATATTCGACGAATAGTCAAATTCTGTAAAATATTTATTTTCTTGTGGGTTATTAAATGACAAATTAATATATGATATTTGGTTAAATTGGCCAATGAATGATAATTCTTTTAAAATATTTTTATTACTTTTTTTATTGTTTATCAGGTTGTAATCGCTTTCTTCTATGTCATCATCAGTTATTTTGTTATTTCCTTTTAAATTAGAATTAAGTATTATTTCGGGAACTAAGAAATCTTTATTTATTGAGAATTTTTTTACTTCGGTGCATCCTTCTAATTTTATTTCCATATTTCCATTTAAATACTCAAAAGGTATACCTATTGTTTGCTTAGGTGTTAATTTGTATGTTTTTGGTATATTTAAATGATTATTTATTTTTATTTCAAAATTAAAATTTGTTTTATTTCTAAAAGCTAAAGGTGAATAAAAATATATTATTTTTTTTAGTCCATGCAATTCTATTTTTGATATCAAGAAGCAATATTTATTAAATATATTTTTATCCTCTAAGTTATCCAAATAATTTTTTAAAGAGTCTACTTCATTGTAATTTACTCTATGATATTTTTTTTGGAGATTATCTATTTTTATAATATGATTAGAAACATGGGCATTTTCAACATATAATTTGATATAGTTTGAAGATAACTGTTTTATCTTTTTCTTATTTAAGAAAACTTCATCATTATTATCTATTTCAATATCATAATAATTATCTGGTTCTATTTTTTTTAGTTTTGAATTCTCATTTGAATTTAATATACTTTTATAATCACCAGTTTTTTGGAATATATTTAATACTCTTCCTGAATAGTTATATATAGTATGATTAATAATTGGCATATTTTTCAAATACTTATATTTTTTTATTTCACTATAATTTTTTTGTAAAGCATTATATTTATCGGACCACTTATTAAAAATAGTATACAAAAATATAATCGTTAAATCACTTATGTTAATATTTATATCAGGTATTTTATCTTTCTTTTCTTTATTTTTTGTTAAAATGCAAATACTATTACTATTTCCAGACATTTTTTTGGAAATAAATTCAATTTCACACTTTTCCAATAGAGGTTCCCATTCGCCTGCTATATAATTATAAGTTAATAATTTTAGACAAATTTCTCCTTTTAATTCATTTAACACTTGTTTATCATTATTTTCAAATATATTATTTATATTATTTTTCAGTTCGATAACACTGCTTCTATGTTTAATGATATTGTTTGATATATTGTTTATTTCTAAGGTGTCAATTGAAAAATTAAGAAAAGGATAAAAAGTGTTACTATGATCATCAATTAAAATCAATTTTAATCCATCCAATAAAAACTTAATTTGATTTTCTTCATATATATTATTATTTTTATTTCGAATATTTACTTTGAAAGAATTAGACGAATTCATTTTTTTTATACTCTTATTTGAAAATTCACAATTCTTAAAAGTAAACATAGTTTTAATTTCTTCTTCATTTATTTTGTTTTCTTTTTGTTCATAAGATTCTTTTTGATGAGAATAATACATTAATATATCGCATTTTTTGTAATATTCTTCTGTGAATAATGAATAAAAGTTATTATATAATTTGAAATATAGAACAATATCTCTATAACTTGCTTTAACATTTATATTAGTTAGTTTAAAGTCTTGTAAATTTTTGAATAAAAATTTATTATCTTCTGGTTTGTAATTAATAATATATTGTGAAATATATGATAAGTCAAAATCATTCATTATCTTTCTTTTGCTAATGTATAAGTTTTCATTGTTTTTGTTATCTAAATTTTTATAATCACAAATAAATGGGCATAAATCAAACATAGTACATTTTATTATATTATTTACAGAATGTAAATTTTTTATTTGATTTTCGATATTATTTTTTTCATTGATATCAGAAATATTGAGTTTATTTAATAATTCATTGTATTTATTAAGTAATTTCTCTTTCATTATGGACATCTTATCATTTTTAATACCAAAACTAACTTCTGAAGTAATACAAATTAATTCTTGGTCTTTATTAACAATATCATCTGTTAAAAAGCATATAATTGGATGTTTTAATTTAATAAATATTTTCATTCCAGGCTTATTATCCTCATCAGGGTCAAATGCATTAGGCAAATCTTTTGAAGTTTTATCATAAAAAGGAAAGCCTTCCAAGAAAAAATAACGGCAAAGTTGGAAAATATCAATACGCATTATTAATTTAAATCCATTTAAGATTATTTGAAAAGACTTTTCTTTATCAGGATTAATTTGTATTATAATATCAGTTTGAATCTTTGAGCTTTTATTGACCATTTCTTTATAATTGATAATAACACATTTTTTAATTAGTATATATACTTGTTTCATAAATTTTTCTGAATTTGCTTCATTGTATATTACATTATCATTATTTGTCATTTTAATCGTTGTTGTTTTCTTGAAACTTTTTCTTAGATTATTATTATTAATATTTTGATTTTTTTCAATATTATTATATAATTCATTATTGGAAAATTTTAATTTCCGATCTGATATAAAATTAAATATTTTATGACTCTCTAATTTTTTTAAATTAAGAATACCTTTACTATTTATATTACTATTACTATTATTATCATTATTACTATCCTTATCCTTATCATCATCATTATCATTATTGTTAATATTATTACTAATATCATTATTGCTAATATTATTATCATTATCGTTATCATTATCATTTTCATTTTCAGTATCATTGTCAATGCCATTATCATATTTTGATTTAAACATTTTTTCAAGATTAATACTTTTTTCTCTAAGAGTTTTTCTTCTAATTAACTTTCTTTGTGTCTTGCTGTTAATATCAAGATCATTATAATCTTCATTTTCTCCAGTAATTAAATTTTGAGTAAATTCACTTAATATTTTATACTTAGATTTTTCTTCATTAATAATATTTTCTTTTTGATTGAGATTTAATCTAATAAGAGGAATTTCAAATAATTCCATATCAGCAATAACTATTCTAGTTTCATTGCTTGTATTTAATTTTTTAGTGAAAATAGTTTGTGTTTCTTTCAAAATTAGTTCAACAAAAGGATTATAAACTTCTTTTTCATCATTTTCATTCTCATTAATAAGATATAGTTTTATACTTATTTTTTGAATTAGCATATAGCATATCATACTACAATAAGAATTTATTAACTCTTTTTTTGCAGAAGAATTTAAGTTATTGTTATTGTTATATTGATTCATTTTCATATTTTTAGTTGGTGTTTGATAATTTTCTTCATTACTTTCATCAGAAAATGAATCAGAGTCCTTATTTTCAATAGTCAGTTGCCTTTTAAATTTACTTTTTCTCCTTTTTGTGTTGGAATAATTTTCATAATCATAAAATTCACTTTTCCCATCGGTATATAATATATTTAAATCAACACATCTTAGTAAATTAGTTAAATCTTTTTGTCTCATATTCATATCTAAATTGTCTATAATCAAATCAAATTGATATGAAAAATCGAAATCAATTTCACTCATTAATTTATCTTGTTCAGTTGCATTTACAAAATGCATATTAACAATTATATTTGAATTATTTAATATATTAAAATTATCATGTGTTTTTATCGCAAAGTTTTTCATATTAATTTGATATGTTGATAACCATCTATAATCATTTATATCACTCCTAATTCTTCCAATAACTTTCTGGTAATTTACTGATAAATTAATATCTCCTAAATCTATTAAAAAGAATTCATTCATATCATATCTTGGCTTTAAAATTATTTGAGGACTATTTATTACTACATTTAGTTTCATAAAGTCTATATCTTTGTCTTTTTTAGGCTTTATTTGAGATAAGGACAGTTTAAATTTTTTTACTTTTTCAGGCGGGGCAAATGAACCTAAAAATTGAGATATAAAATAATTAAAAAAACGCATAAATTGTTCATATATGAAACCCAACATTGATTGATTAATTATAATATCGGCTTCACTATTATAATTATCTTTGCAGTCTGGGCACCATGAATTCATAGATTTATAATAAAATTTAATTAACGAAGAATCATTATTACTCTGGTCATTATTATTATTCTTTTTTATTCCAAAGATCTCTTTAATTTTACTTTGGTCAAATTCTGTTTGGTCTTTAATAACAAATGGATATTGGCATAAATCGAATAATTGTGTATTTCCTAATTCTCCTTTTATTATAGCATGATCTGCCTTCATTTCATAATCTAAAAAAGAAGGACCAAATCTTAATTCACTAAATTTAATTTGATATATAGGTTGTATTAATATAATACTGATTTCATTAAAACTACTATGTATATTCATATAAGTATATTTATTTATATTGCATTTTGGTCTATTTATTTCAACATTCAATGGGTTTATAAAATCTTTATCAGTCATATTCATAGTTTGATTATTCAATTCTTGATTTATTTTAAATTTATATATATCATTATGTATAGTAAATGATAATATATTTCTGATAACAGGAGGATTCCATAACAATGTGCATACACCAATTATCATATTTACATCAATTTGAATTCCTTTAAATTTATCAGATTTTTCCTCACAAATTAATATATTTAAATCTAAAACTTTTTGGTTATTTTCTACATTGTTCTTTTTTGTTGTTAAAATAGTTTGGAAATCTTGTATCTGTGTCAATTTATCAATTGCTGTTAGTGATTGAATATCCATATGTAATTCTGAATCATACAAACGTAAAGATAGCAAAGCTTTTAAATTTGAAAGATTTACAGTAATAAAAACATTATTTTGATTATTAATATTATTATTTTCTTCATTGTGAAGCTTTACATTTACTTCCTTGAAATATATCTCTGCTCCAAAATATATTTGTTTTGGATTTTCTTTCATCTTTTGCAAATTTTCTTGATTCAGCTTTTCGTTCTCTTGGAATTTATATGTTATTTTCATTTCTGTTATTCTATCATTAATACTTTTTTTCCAATCATCATAGCTTTTTTTATCAAATAATTTTAGTTCAATACTTCCATAATTTGAAGTAAGCTTAAAACTTAGATTATCTTCAGTTCCGTCAAAAATGCAATTTTTCAGATGGAAATAGGCCATATATTCATCATCTATATTATCATAATAAAAATATATATATCCACCTGATAAAACTGCATAATATTGTTGGTATTTTTGGTAAAAACGATGTTTTTTTAATACATAACTTGCTACTTTTGTATTAGTTTTGATTTCTTTTTTATTCCTATTTAATTGAGACCATAAGTCTATTTCTTTAGTTGGCTTCAAAATGTTTAAAATAGAAATGAAAATAGTATATATATAACAATTTAAATCTATATTCATTGAATTAATATTTAAGAAAAATTTATATAAAGGATATTTTTCATCCGACAAACCTGGATTTAGAAATCCAAATGTTAAGCTCATTGTCATTTTTGATATTATTTCAAATTTTTTTGTATCTTTAATCATTTCATTATAATTAGTATAATAATTAACTCCAATACTATGAAAATATAAACCATATTTTTCTTTGTAATTGCTATAATCAATAGACTCTGAAACAGTTTTATTATTATCATTATTATCAATTCTACCTAAATCTAATAATAAAATTTTTGAATTTTTAATATCATATTTATTAATTGGTATTAATATTTTTCTTGGTTCAATATATATTTGAATGATATTTTTTTTATATATATTCTCATTAATAATTTTTTGTGTTCCTAATTTTAATTCCTGGAATTTATCAAATGCTTTATTAGCCAAGTCTTCATCCAATGGAACTTTGAAGAAATTGATTATTCTTTCAAGAAAAACTTGATGATAAGTAATATGTAAGACATTTATATATAAATTAAATTTTGAGTTGACATTATCTTCCGAATTATACAAATTTTTCCTAAAAAATAAAGTCATAAAATATTTACTATTATCTTTAAAATTTTCATTAAATTTATCCTTAAACTTTTCCTTTTCCTTGTCTTTCTCTTCATCTGCATCGCTATATTCACTTTCTTGATTTTCTTCAAATTCATCAATTCTTAATGAACTTAATTTTCTATGATATTTTTTTATGGACATTTCTTCTTTTTCACTATCATCGAAGTCAGAATGAACTGAATTGAAAGTTTCATATTTATAGGAAAGAGTATCCGAATCATCATTACTACTATTATTGGTATTCGTGTTATTATTGGAAATGCTGCTAGTATTGCTATTAATATTATTTATTTTATTTTTTTTATGTTTTACTTTTCGAAAAATAGGAACTGTTTCATCCTTATTATTTTTTATCACAAATTTTGTTTGGCCTGCTCTACCCCCCTGCTCCAAAAATTTGTAAGTAATAGGTATTGAAACTATATTATTATTAACTATATTAAACAAATAAACACTTATTTTGTCTAATCTTGAATTGAATTCTTTAAAATGCTCTCCTTTTTTGGTAGAAAAAAAGAATCCTTTATACTGGAATTCAAATCCTTCTGTTATTTTTTGTTCGTTAAAATATTTAGTGAATTTAAAAGAACCTTCATTTAATATGAAATCTACTTGTAATTTTGTTTCTAAATCATTATTTATTATTATTTTCATTGCTTTATTTATTTCATTTGTTAATATTTCATTTATTTTATTTTGCTCATCTTTAGATATCAAATCTTCTTCATTAAATTTGGAACCAAAAATTAATCCTAAATAAGTCGAATTATTATACTTTTTCTCTTCTTTTTTCCTTTCAGTGAATATTTCTTGTAATACAGGCCGAGACCATATATACAGGTCTTTTAAATCTGTTATTTCTAATATTTTATATAATTGATTTAATTCCTTTTCACTTAATTCTTCCTTTTTTGAATTATTATCACTTTTTAACAAATAATACTTTTTAAACAATTTTTCAAACTCTTTTTTATATTCTTCAATTAACAAAGATGGTAGTTTAAATATATTATTGTTATTATTTTTTATATATTTTATTTGGCCAATAATCATCCTTATAGAATATTTCCACCAATCTCTTATAATTTTATTCTTATTGTCTTTGTTCTCATCTTTTAAAGCATTGGATAACTTTATATTAGGTCTAAAAAATTTAAATTTTGTTGTATTATTAAAATCATATAGTATTTGATGGTATTGATTTATTGAATTCATTATTCTTATTATACAATCATATTGCTCTTTTTGTATATCAAAATTGAATTTATCTAATTCTAATATTAAGTGTAATTTTGGCAATTGAGTATCTATATTTTCTTCTTTATTTTCTCCAATATTTATATCGTTTCTTTGTATCAATTTTGCTGTTAGTGACATAGGTTCAATTAAATACTCTGTATCAATCAATTTTTGTTCCTCTTCAGGAAATAGTTTAGTCATATGTTCTTCAATAATATCTTTTATTTCATTTTCCTCCTTTATTTTTAGATTTTCATTATAAATATTATATATAAAAAAATTTTCATTTGGATTTAAATATATTCCAAAATTGGATATTTTTAGTAGCTTAAAAATATTTACATTTTTATTAACATTTCTATCAATAAATTCTTCTTCCCATTCTTCATTAGTATTAACAACAAACATTTCCTCTAAAGAAATCCCAAGTGAAATATGATTATTAATTGGTGCTTCAATCCTAATGTGGACATTCTTGAATCTAACTTGTAAATTATCTAAAATTTTTAATAATATACCGTCCCAAAAATTATTTTGGTTTTGATTTTGTGCATCATTATTGTTTTCAGCTTCCTTTTTTTTAAATTCTTCAATAAATGATTGAGCTAGTTGGAGCATTCTCTCATTTGCAAATTTCATTAAGTAATATAATTTATTTTCATAATTATTGTAATCAGTATATTCCCATTTATCGCTATCACTATTTGCTGTTAAAACAATTTGAATAGATTCAATAGTGATTTCTGTTGGGACACTAAAGTTTTCTTTCCATGGAATTAACAACGATAATTTTTTTATTCTTCCAAACAAAAATTTAAAAGGTAATTTAAATTTGTTAATTGATTTAGGATTAATTTTTATATCTTCTAATGTCAAAGAACCTGACCATAAACCTAAAGATAATTTATTTCTATCTAAATTTTCAATATAATCACCGAAATATGATAGAATTAATTTTTCTATTAAAGCTTCAAACATATTTTGATTTTTAATCTAAATAAATTTATAATAATATTTACTTTTATGATATAATAACAATAAATATAAATAAAAAAATATATTTTGAAACAAAAGCATAGTCCGGAATATACTGCCATGG
>JAJMZR010014219.1:0-11901 GCA_023807225.1 Epidinium caudatum
AATCCCCAATCCCCAATCCCCAATCCCCAATCCCCACATATCAAATATAAATTTATAAAGTGCCAAAAATTTAAAATTGTATTTAAAAATTTAAAATATTTATAAGGATATCATTTTATTTCATATAAAACTTAAAAATGTCTTTAAATCAAGACAATAAAAAGAAAAAAGAAGAAGAAGAACATTTAGAAGAAGTCAAAAAGATAGAATATATTATTGAAGAAAAAAATGATTCCCCTGTAAAAACTGAAATTAGCAATAGAATAGTTAGTAATGATTTTGAAAATTTAAATAGTAAAAATGAAGGCCAAAATGTTGTGACAAAAATCTTTGAAAAAAAAATTGGAATTCCATATGGAAAAAAGAGTGTAGAACATAAATTTGTTTCAAATCCTAATAAAAGATATAAAATGAATGAAGAGATAATCGAATATGGCAATGAAGGGATACCTTTTGCTCAAGACAATTTAAATGATAATAATAATGAAGTTACTATTGAAAGATATGAAATAAAGAATTATAATGATAATAAAAATAATGATAATAAAATTGGAATATACAAAAAAAATAATATGATACAAAGTAGTGGTATTAACAAAAGGTATTTTTCTAAAAATGAAATTATCACCACCACTACAACTACTCAAACAATAAAAAAAACTACTATAATAAAAACAACAGAAGAAAAAGATAATGAAAATGATAATAATGAAAATGATAATAATGAAAATAATGATAAAATAGAAAAAAAAAGTATTTTTGATAGTTATAATAAAAATAATGACGTTAATAGTAATTATAGTATGTCTTTGGAAAAGTCAAATCGATTTGATACTGATTTAAATGAATCAATGATTAAAAAAATAAAATCATTTGTTTCTCAACATTCTTTTAGCTCAGATAAAAATGATGATTTATTATCAAGTATAGATTTTGAAATAAAAAGAAACAGAACATTAAAAGAATATAAAAACATATCCCCATTTTTAGAGGCAAAAGAAGAAGATGAAAAAGATGATAATGAAGAAGAAGGAGAAAAGAACTTTACAAATGTAGAATATTTATTGAATAATGTCCCTACATTAAACGGGGATGAATTCAATGATTTAGAAATAGAAATTAAGCCAATTTTAAGTAAGTATGAAAATTATTATAATGATATTTTTCAACAACAAGATTCAAGAGAAGAAATAACTCATTATAAAAATGAAGTTATTTCTACTGAGAAAAGAGAAATACCAATTGATGTAAGTAGAAGTATAGAAATTAAAGAAAAGTTGGAAGATATGTTTGATTCAGATAATGAAGATAATGAAGAAAATAAAAGAAGAAATAGGAAAAAGAGAATAATAGATTCTGAGGAAGAAAATGAAAATGAAGAAAAAAATGAAAATAATATTTTAAATATGGATATTACTAATATAGATTTAATTGATAATGAACCATTAATAAATATAGTCGATGAAGGAAAAATATATAGTGATATTGAATTATATAATACTCAAAAAAAAATGAAAAATAAAAAGGTTATAACTGAAGTAGAAACAAAAACTATGACAGAAGTTCAAAAAAGGAAGAAAAAAAGCGGGAAAAAAAATATAAAAGAAAGAGCCAATGAAAAAATATTAAGATTATTTGAGAAGCATCAAAAAAATGAAGATGAAGATGAAGATGAAGAACAAATGGAAATTGAAGAAGAAGAAGAAATGGAAGAAGAAAATAAGGATGAAAAAAAAGAAGATGATGGAAAATGTAATACAAAAATAGAAGTTAAAAATAATGATAATGATGTAAAAGAAAAAATAACATTAAAAGAAGATTTAGAAGAAGAAAAAGAAGAAGATGAAAAAGAAAGAAAGGGTAAGTTAAGAGTTGATAATAATGAGAATATATTATTAAAGAATAAAGAAAGAAATGATAAATTTGAAAAAGAAGAAAATGTAATAAATGAAATAGAAGATAAAGAAGAAGGAAATGGAAATATAATAAAAAAAAATATAATTGTTAAAGAAATATATGATGGAAATAAAAAAGGAGAAGATAATAAAGAAATTGAACAATTAAATAAAGGAAATTATATATATATAAAGAAAGGGAAAAATAAAATTGAAAAAAAAGAAATTAATATATCAGAGTATGATTCGAATAAAAATAAAGATGAAAAAGATAAAAATGAAATAGAGGAAGAAACAAAAAAAGAAAAAATAAATGTAATAGGAAAAGATAATGAAATTAAGGAAGAAGGAGGTGATGATGATAAATTATTAGAGCAGAAAAATTTTAATAGAAATAGAATAGAAAAAGATATTAAAAATGCAAAAATTGTTGAAAAAACAAATATAATTAATAAATCAGAAGATTTGGAGGATAAAGACGTTTTGGAATTAGATAAAAATAATAAAGGAAAATATAAAGAAATAACTATAATAAAAATAATAGAAAATAAAGAAGAAGATTTAAATAAAAAATTTAATAAAGAAGAAATAAATGAAATAAAATATGAACTTATACAAAATGAGAAAAAGTATATTTTAGTAATTCAAATTTATGAAGAAAATATAATATTTAAATATATTGAAAGAGATAATATTAATGCTCCTATATTTATAGGAAAATTTACTCTTAATCAATTAAAACAAATAAGTTCAGATTTTAACTCAATTTCAAATTTATCTGAAGCATTTGAGTTGTTAAAGCAAAAAATAGAAAATAAAAAAGTTAGAATAGAATTTAAAGAAGGAAAAATAATTATAATTTTATTTATAACAAGTGAAATTGAGTCAGAAGAAGAAATTCCTATAAAACTTGAATTAATTGAAGATAAAGAAATAAAGAATGAAGAAAAAAATAAGATAAGATTTATTGAATCTCAAGAAGAAAATATAAATAAAGACGATGATAAAAATGATATAAAAGAAATAAATAAAAAAGAAGAAATAATTATAAAAGAAAATAAAATAGATAATCAAGATCAAGTAATAAAATTAAATAAGTATGAAAAAAAAGAAATAAAAGCTGAAGATAAAATAAAAGAAGAAAATGAAAAAAAGGAAGAAAATGCAAATAAAAATGAAGATGAAATAATAGAAGTAAAAGATGAAGTTAAAAATAAAGGAGAAAATGGCATTAATAATGAGGATGAAATAATAGAAGTAAAAGATGAAGATAAAAATAAAGGAGAAAATGAAATTAAAAAAGAAAATGAAAAAAAAGAAGAAAATGAAAAAATAAATGAAGATGAAATATTAGAAGTAAAAGAAATAAAAGAAGAAAATGAAATTAAAAAAGAAGATAAAATAATAGAAGAAAATGCAAAAGACAATGAAGATGAATTAATAGTAATAAAAGAAAGAAAATATGATGATAAAATAAAAGAAGGAAATGAAGTAAAAAAAGAAGATGAAATAAAAGAAGAAAATGAAATAAAAAAAGAAAATGGAATAAAAAAGGAAAATGAAATAAATAATGAGGATGAAATAATAGAAGTAAAAGAAATAAAAGAAGAAAATAAAATAAAAGAAGACGATAAAAAAAAAGAAGAAAATGAAATAAATAATGAGGATATAATAATAGAAGTAAAAGAAATAAAAGAAGATAATAAAATAAAAGAAGGCGATAAAAAAAAAGAAGAAAATGAAATTAAAAAGAAAGATGAAATAATAGAAGTAAAAGAAATAAAAGAAGATAATAAAATATTTAGAGTAAAAGAAATAAAAGCTGATAATAAAATGGAAGAAGAAAATGAAAAAAAAGAAAAAGATGATAAAATAGAAGAAAATGAAAAAAAAGAAGATGATGAAAAAAAAGAAGAAGATGAAAAAAAAGAAGAAAATAAAATAAAAGAAGAAATTGGAAAAAAAGAAGAAAATGAAATCAAAAAAGAAAATGACAAAAAAAAAGAGGAAAATGAAAAAAAAGAAGAAAATGGAATAAAAGAAGAAATTGAAAGAAAAGATGAAAAAGAAGAAATTGAAAGAAAAGATGAAAAAGAAGAAATTGAAAAAAAAGAAGAAAATGAAATAAAAGATGAAAAAGAAGAGGGTGAAAAAAAAGATGAAAATGAAATAGAAAAAGAAATTGAAAAAAAAGAAAATGAAAGAAAAGATGAAAAAGAAGAAAATGAAAAAAAAGAAGAAAATGAACTAAAAGATGAAAATGAAATAAAAGAAAAAAATGAAAAAAAAGGTGAAAAAGAAGAAGAAAATGAAAAGAAAGAAGAAAATGAAAAAAAAGAAGAAAATGAAAAAAAAGAAGAAAATGAAAAAAAAGGTGAAAATGAAAAAAAAGATGAAAATGAAATAAAAAAAGAAATTGAAAAAAAAGAAGATGAAAGAAAAAAAGATGAAGATGAAATAAAAAAAGAAAAAGAAAGAGAAGAAGAAAATGAAATTAAAAAAATAGGAATACCTTTAACAGATGATAAAAAGCCTTATATTATATTAGATGAAACTATAAATAATTTGAAAAAAATTGATATCTATTTTGAGTATAGTGGAAAAAGACAAAAATTATTACCTAATACTGATAAAACAAATTTATATATTAGTCCAGTTTCTAATTCTTTTATTGGTGATAAAGAATTTCAAAACAATAAGAATGAAGTAATTATAAAAAAAGAGGATATAGACAAATTAAAAATAGAATCAATTTATAAAATAAATAATCCAATAATAGATAATCAAAAAATATTTTTATCTGAAATAAAAAGCCCATTTTTAATAAAAATGAAAACAAATAAAAAAATAAGCATTCCAAATATTGATAATAAAAAAATAAATATATTTAATAATATAAATAATTGCTTTTCATTGGTTGATAAAAATAATAATTTATTTGGGAAAGAAAAAGAAAAAGAAAAAGAAAAGGAAATGACAAAAAATATATCAGTTCCGTTATTAGATAAAAATAAGTCAGTAATAACAAATATTAATACTAAATTAATGGAAGAAAACAAGAATATATTTGAATTAAAATATAATAAAAAAATTAGCAACTCATCAATTGATAATAAAAAAATTATTATTAATGATTTAATGGATTTAAGAAATAATTTAAAAATTTGCCAAGAATTGAGTCAAAAAGAATTTATTAAAAAAATGGAGAACCCCAAAATTGATAGTAATAAAATAGATGTAATTAATTCAAAAGAAAATAATGCAATAAAAGCAACCAATAATAATATCGAAATGGAGCTAGAACAAAGCTTAAATATAGATAACAATGAAAAATTATATATTAAAAAAATTAAGGATATAAAAATAGATAATAAGAAAATTGATTTATGCTTTGTGAATTCATTGAATGAAATAGATAAATATTATATAAAAAAAAATTCAGTTAAAAAGGAAGAAATAAATGAAATAGCAAATGAAAATAAAAAAATAGATTTATTAGATAATTTAGACAATAAAGATGAAAAAGAAAAAATAAATAATGAAATACATAATGATATTAAGGAGGAACCACAAGAAAATGATTTAAATTCGGAAAATCAAAAATTAGAGAGAGAAGAAATATCAAATCATAAAAATATTGAAATTAATAAGCCAAATCTTCTTATTCTAGAACCAAATCAAAATTCACAATTATCACCAATATTAATGCCAAATAAAGAAGAATTAAATGACAATAATTCAAAAATTATGGGCAAAAATGAAAATAAAATTGAAAATTCAGTATTCCAAAATAATTTTAATAAAGGAGAAAAAGAAAAAGAAAATGGAAAAATAAAAATTGATTTTAGTGAAATAGATGCATCTAAAAGATATAATCCATTCGAAAACAATCTTACAAAAATTAAATGTTTACCAATTGACAATAAGAAAATTGATATTTTTGATTTGAATGACATTATACTTTCTTTCAAAAATTGTGACAATATTTTTAAAAGTAAATTTAATAAAAATTCGATGATTGAAGGAGAAAAATTTATTTTTGGAGATGAAAATAAAAAAATAGAAATAAATGATAATAAATTAGAAAAAGAAAAAGATAATATATTTAATGATAAATCATCAAATGTTATGGAGAATTATTCAAATCAAAATAAAGAAGTTATTAATTTTCCAAATATTGATAATAATAAAAATAATATTAATTTATTAGATTTAAAAAAAAGAGATGTTAAAAATCAAAATAATAGTCCAAATATAGATAATGCAAACAAAATCTCTGATCATGTATATGAATCTTTAGAAGGAGATACTAGCGATGTGATTCATAAACAAGACTTTGATATGCCACAAGATGTTAATAAAGTAAATAATGAATCTAATTGTGAAGATAATATTAAACTTAAAAAAGATGGAATTTTAAATAATAATGATGTCCAAAAAATAAATGAAGAAACTAATGATAATGAAAAAAATATTAAAAAAAAGGAAATAATTATAAATAAAGAAATAAATGTTAATGATAATGATAAAATGATAATTGAAGATGCTGATGAATTTATCACAGAAAATAAAAAAGAAAATTCATCTCCTTTTATTAATAATAATTCATCAAATTCTTTAAAAAATGAAAAAATTAATAAAGATATTAGTACTGATAATAAAAATATAAATGTATCAATTCCAGAAAATTTAAAAAATGAAAATTTATTTGGCAATAAAATTAAAAATAAAAATATCAAAAATATTTCAATAGATGATAGAAAAATTAATTTAATTGATTTAAATGATATACAAAATTCATTGAAGACGATTGATAATATTTATCAAAATAATTATATTAAAAAAATAGAAAATCCTAAGATGGATATCACTAAACTTTCTTTTGAAAATAAAAATAATATGAAAACAAATAATAAATTCATTAAAAAAGAAGAAAATTTAGATTCAAATCTTAAAAAGTCTGACAAAAATATTTTTATAAAGAAAATACATATTCCGTGTATTGATAATAAAAAACCAATTATTCCAGAGATTCAAAGTATTAATACTATTAATAATTTGAAGAATAAAAAATCTGTTATTAATTCAAAAGTTGACAAAAATAAAATTAGTATATTTGATTTAAGTGAATTTAATAGAAAGTTTATGGATGTTGAACTGAAATTATCTTCTTGGATGATTGAAAATGATAAAAGATTAAAAAATAAAAATAAAGAAAAAGAGAAAGAGAAAAAGAAATTAATTGAAATAAATGATTTAATAAAAGATAATGAAGAAATAATAAATAAAGAAAAGGAAAAAGAAAAAGAAAAAGAAAAAGAAAAAGATAATTTGTTAGAAAATAATAATGCAAAAAATGAAAAAAGTAAGCTTATATTTGAAAAAGAGAATAATAATAATACAAAGAAGGAAGAAAATATTAAAAATAACTTTGTCAATCCATTTATGCCACAAAAGAATATAAATAATAATAATTCGATATATAATCTATTAATAAACAATCTCAATTCAAATGAGAATAATCAAGCAATAAATGCTAATTCAAATAATAATGAAATATTAAATGATAATAGCAAAAAAACAGGTATATTTTCTCAAAACTTTAATGAAGAAAAAAATATATTTAAAATAGATGAAAAAGTGAATAGAAATAATTACAATTTAAATAATAATTATGGAGAAAGTGATAAAAATAAATTGAGTAATAATGAAAAAGATAAAAAAAATGAAAAAGTAAAATTTGATTTGAGTAAAATAGATGCATCTATATCAAGTAATCCATTTAGTAATATATCTACTTTAAATCAAGATGATTATAATCCTTTTGAAGGTATTAAAACTAGTTTAAGTAAAACACAAACAAAAACTGAAATAAATAATAATAAATTAGAGCCAATTAATAATAATAAATTAGATAATAATAATTTGGAAAGCCAAAATATAAAAAATATATTTTCAATATTTAATGATAATTCTTATATGACCAAAGATAAAAATAATTCAAATATTAATTATAATAAAAATAATGATATAACAGAAGATAAAAAAGAGAAAATAACAGACAAAGGAGAGGAAAAGATAAACAATATAGATAAAATTATAAATGACCGAAAAGAAATAATTAATGAAAAAGAAAGTAAGCCATTAGTTTTTAATCCATTCTTAATAAACCCAAAAGAAGCTAATATAACAAATGAAAATAAAAATGTAAATGGAAAAGAAAATGAAATAAATATAGATAAGAAAAAAGAAATATCTGAAAAAGGAAAGGCAAAACAAAATAATAAAGAAGAGTTTATATATTCAAAAGTAAATAAAAAACAATTTTTAGTAGATAATAATAATCATATTAGAAATAGCAAAGAAAAAGAAAAAGAAAAAGAAATAAAAAAAACGGAACAAAATGAGAAAATAATAGAAAAAGAATTTAAAAATACTAAAGAGCAAAAGAATATTATTTATGAGAAAAGTAAAAAAGTTATTCAACCAAAAATGAATGAAAAGAAAGATAATTTAAATAATAATAATATCTTCCTTAATAATAATTTAACTGAAAAATTATCTCAAGTTGATATAAATCAAAATAATGATAAAAAAGAAAAAGAAAATAATAATTTATTTAGTTCAGTGGATATCAATGATGGAAAAGATAAAAATAAGAAAATAACTTATTCTAAAAAGCCATTACAAAAAATTAATAAGTCTTTAAATGAAGAAGTTAATATTAATAATAGAAATATTATTAATAATAAAACAAATAATAGTCAAGAAAATTCTAAAACAAATATTTCTTATTCAAATGATGTTGAAAAAAAACAAGAAGATAAAAAAGATATTAGTAATATAAGTGGAAATAGTAATAAAAATATTAAAAATGAAAATATAATTAACATAGAAACAAATAAAAATGTAGTGGAGGATGCTTCAAAAGAAAATGAGCAAAAAGACAATATAATGTTTGATAAAAGCCAAGAAAGCGGAAAAGAAAAAGATAAAGATAAAGAAAAGGAAAAAATTAAAGATAAGAAAAAAGAAAATGAAGAAAAATTGAAATTAATATCTACTCATATGAATGATGAAATAAATTACAATAATAATTCAAAAGAGGAAAATGATAAGAAAAATAAAATTCAAAAGGACTCATCCTCATCCCCTTTGAATGATGAAAATACAAAAACAATATTTGGAAATAGTAATTCTTTATTCAATATACCTGAACTAAACAATAACAGAACACAATTAATTAAAGATAATCCGTTAAATAATATTAAATTTGAAGGAAATGATAAAAATGATAATAATAAGAATCAAAATATTAAAAACGAAAAAGAGAAAAAGAAAATAGTTTTTGATACAAAAGAAAATAAAGTAATTAATATAGATAAAGATGATAATGAAAACAAAGAAAATAAAGATAATATATTATTAAGAGATTTGCCTTTGTCTTTAGAAAAGAATAAATCAGAAAGAATAAATGATGTAAGATCTACAAATAATATTAGTAAATCTTTATTTGAATTAATTCCTGATAAAAAAGATGATAATTCATCTCCTTTATTTAATGAAGGTATAAATAATAATAAATCTATGATATTAAATTCATTTGAGTTATTTAGACATGAGAAAAAAGAAAATAAAGGCAAATTCAAAAATTCATTATTTCCAAATGAAGAATCAAATTCTTTATTTAAAATTATTAATAATTCTTCTATTTTTGATAAGCAAGGAATTATTAAAAGTGATATACCTTTATTTAATATAAAAGATGCCAAAGAATCATATGATAAAGATAATGAGAATATTAACAAAGATAAACAATTAGGAAATAAAGAACTAAAAGAAAAAGACGAAAATAGAAATGAAAAGGAATATATTGATAAGGATAATAAATTGAAAATTCAAATTATTAAAAATGAAGAAGTAAGAAAGAATGATAATGGAAAAGAAAAAAATATTGTAATTGAAAAAGAAAAATTAGAGAAAGAAAGAATTGACAAAGAGAAAAAAGAAAGATTGGAAAAGGAAAGATTAGAAAAAATAGAAAAAGAGAAAAAAGAGAAAGAAAAAATAGAAAAAATAAGGATAGAAAAAGAAAGAATTGAAAAGGAAAGATTAGAGAAGGAAAGAATTGAAAAACTAAGATTGGAAAAAATAAAAATAGAAAAAGAGAAAAAAGAAAAGGAAAGAATAGAAAAAGAGAGGGTGGAAAAAGAGAAAAAAGAAAAAGAGAAAAAAGAAAAGGAAAGAAAAGAAAAAGAAAGAATAGAAAAAGAAAAAATAGAAAAAGAGAAAGAAAGAAAAGACAAGGAAAGAAATGAAAAGGAAAAATTGGAAAAAGAAAGAATAGAAAAAGAAAAAAAAGAAAAAATTGAAAAAGAAAGAATAGAGAAGGAAAAAAAAGAGAAAGAAAGAAAAGATAAGGAAAAAGAAGAAAAAAAGAGGATAAAAATAAATGAAAAAGAAATGAACAAATTAAAACCAAAAGAAGAGGATATGAAAAAGAATAAAGAAGAAAAAATCAAAGGAGATATAACAATGAGTCAAAAAAGTTTAGAAAATGAAAAAACTAGATTAAAAACATCTAATATAATAACAAATTCATTAAATTCTGTAAAAAATAAGGAAGAAAAAGAAATTCCTTCACAATTCGATATTAATACTGATAAGCCAAATAAAATGAGTATTATTAGTAACCAAAGAGAAAAAATAATATTAACTAATTCAAATATTGATAATACATTAATGGATAGTCATAATTTAATTAAAACAGAAGATAATTTTAACAAAAATGATATTTTAGATAATAAAGAAAATATTAATATTAAAAACAATTTTGAAATTTCAAATGATAATAGTAATTCTAAAAATAGAATTAATAGTTCCTTAATAACAAGATTAAGAGAAGTAAAAGAAAATGAAATAAATGAAAATGAAAATATTAATGAATTTGATGAAGAGAAAGAAAAGAAAAAAATCTATAAATATTTAATTAAATATTTAAATAAATATAACATTAGAGATGATACTATTATTCAATATTTAATAGTTACAATAATAAATAAAAAAAAAAGAAAAATAATATTTACTTCATCAGCTTATAATAAAAATAAAAAAGATAAAATTGGTAAAATTAGACTAAATTCATATATTCGTATATTAAAATTCTTACAAAAAAAAGAAATTAATATTAGGCTAAATATAAAAGATAATAATTATAAGGAAAGTATTACTTCAATAATGCAAGAATTTATTGATGTTAGAAAGAGGATAAAAAAGAATGGTTTTGAAAAAAAATATGAATGTATACTAAATGAAAAAGAAAAAAATAAAAAAGAGAAAGAAGTTAAAAAACTAATAATTCTTTTAAAAAGAAAAATAATTTATTTAAAAAGAATTATTATTTATTATAAAATAAAAAAATTGCATTGCAAAAATATTAAAGAAAAGGAAAGCCTTATAAAAAATGAAAAAGCCATTATTAGTAAAGAAGAAAAAGAATTGAATAATATATGTAATAGGATTATAATTATTCTTTATGAAATATTTAATGGAGATAAAAAAAAATTAGAAGAGTATTTGACTTGGATTATTACAGAAATAGGAGTGATAAAAGATAGTGAAGAAGAATATCATAATGCTAAAAGATTTTATGAAAAAGATAAAAATGAATTTGAAAAATTAAAAGAAGAAAAATATATCGAAATTAATAAAGAAAAGGAAAATAATTTAGTTTCAGGAAAAGAGAAAAAGACAAGTGGAACTATATTGAATAAGTATATAAGAAAAAGAAAATATAAAATTTGGGGATTTGTCTTACCACTTATGTATTTAGGATATTTCATATATACTAATGGAATTCAAATCTAATACTTAATTATAAGAATAATTTTAATTTATAATAAACAATTAAAAATGACATTAATTTCTTTATATATTATTTTGAGATAAATGCTCTGATAAAAATTGAGCGAAATTTGAACTATTTAAAACTTCTCTTAAAGAAGAA
>JAJMZR010014220.1:0-11851 GCA_023807225.1 Epidinium caudatum
CAAGGTGTTGTTCTCACAGCAGAAGTCCTCACCGCCGAGAATGGTGGGGAGTACATCAAACTGCACATTGTGCGGAACGTCAATTCACCCTCGGCAACTACATCTGGCAAGTTCTTCCTGCGTATAGGTGACCAAAGCAAGCCAATTACTCCAGAGGACATATCTCGACTGGCAGAGGATAAAGGTTGCATCAGCTGGGAAGATATCGTGACAAAGTACGGCTGGCAGGATGCCGACCCAGAGAAATTGGCATCCTTCATCAAGTTGCTGAAAAAGTCTGACCGTGTTTCGAACTTTGTCAAGCAGAAAGAGATCAAGGAGATTCTTGATTTCTATTACCTGACAGATCCTGATTCGGACAAGATGACCAATCTGGGTGTGCTGTTCATTGGTAAACAGACCCAGCGAGGCAGAATACAGAATGCCCCTGTCATACAGTGTATCAAGTATGATCAGAACGGCGAGAAGGTCAACAAGTGGCTATGGGATGACTATACAATGAATCCTTACGAGATGATTAACAGCGTGTGGGAACGTGTGCCGGAGTGGAAGGAAAGTTCTGAAATCACAGAAGGCATGTTCAGACGCAACATTTTGGCATATCCAGAGAAGGTTGTACGAGAGCTGCTGTCCAATTCACTGGTACATAGACCCTATACGGTCAGAGGCGACATTTTCATCAACATCCATCCAGATCATATTGATGTGGTCAATCCAGGCAGACTGCCCTTAGGCGTTACGGTGAAGAACATCCTGCATACTACCAAGAAAAGAAATGAGCACATGGCTGCCGTATTCTATGCGTTGCATCTGATGGAACGTGAGGGTTCTGGCTACGACATGATGTACGAAACGCTATTGGCAAACGGCAAACCTATCCCTGTAGTGACCGAAGGGGATGACAGCGTTTCCGTGCGTGTTGACCGTCGCATCATCAACGAAGAAGTGATTAAGGTCATGCAACATGCAGACCAACGGTATGATGTGAAGCAAAAACAACTCATCTGTCTGGGGCTGATTGCTCTGCATGAAAGCCTCACGGCAACGGAGCTGATAAGAATACTGAACTTGAAGGATGCTGATGAACTCCGCTCTTGGTTGCGTCTGCTGATAGATAAAGAGCTTGTTATCGGTACAAGTGTTCATTCCAAATCAAAGGAATATCAGGTAAACCCTTTGTTGCTAAAGAGCAGTCAATTCATGGGAAAGACATCCTTGAAACGAATTGAGGACTATCGCATCAAGGAGTTGATTAAAGAGGATTTAAAGATATATAAGGTTGCAACGGCTGCGGAGATTCAGAAACGAATAGGCGAAGAGATTCCATCAAAGAAAATATGGAAACAGTTACAAGCCTTAGTGAAAGAAGGGCATATCCGCAAGCTTGGTTCCAACAGGTGGTTGAAATATGAACTGGTGGAATGAAAGCAATCGTCAATTCCAGAAAAATGCGTTGAAATGGCATTTTGGAATTGATAAAGGGAAAAGAGAAAGATAACCATTATTAAGCACAAAACGCTTTGAGAACCAGTGATTTCAATATAAGGGTTGTATCAATCTCAATTCCTCAATAATTAAAAGGCGAAAAGACAAATAAGGCAATCAATAATTCTATGATAGGAATTTGGTTTAAAGAAGACATAGAGCACATATTGGCTGAACATCGCTACGTAGTGGTGACAGATGCCAATGGAGAAGGTGAGTTCCTGCTAAAGTATCTTTCAGAAGACATCAAGCAGTTACCCATCAGCAATGAGTACAGCGAGATAGAGGCGAAATATCTTGCTGAGTCGAAATATGCGGACAGCCCTGTGCTCTTCTATGTCAAAAAGAAAGCGCTACAATTGACTTTCTTGCAGGAATACGTACAAACAGGAGGATTATTGGTGCTTGACGACATGGAGGCATATATCAAGCAGAAACTGTTTGAAGCCACAGGCAAGAATACTCATCTGACCAAAGACCAGCTTCTGCTTGCCGCAAAACTTAGCGAGGGCAAGAATAAGAACTGGTGGCAGTCGGTGGCCGATGGTATTACTGAGCCACTGCGATTGGAGGACTGGCTGCTTGACTTCCTTCATGCACCTGCCGCAACTCGTCAGAAGATGGATGAGACGGTGTGGAATGTATTCAGAAGTGAAGTGTATCGCCTTATCAATAAACCTCAAACGGAACAGCCAGCCGAAGCGATGGCACAGGAGGTGGTAAACACCATCCTACAGTCGTTGGCTGACAATACGATAGAAGGACTTCTGTTGGATGTCTATTACCAATGGGCTGACAGTACGGAGAAAATTGATACCTTGCATAAGTATGCAGACAACTATGCACTTCCAGCAGACATTAATCCGTTGAAGGCTCATCCTAACCATCCTTTTG
This sequence comes from Epidinium caudatum, assembly GCA_023807225.1. NCBI lineage: Eukaryota > Ciliophora > Litostomatea > Entodiniomorphida > Ophryoscolecidae > Epidinium > Epidinium caudatum. The sequence goes on from JAJMZR010014220.1 coordinate 2,380, forward strand.
CAGCACTTGACCGCCAGTTGATGCTGATGCTTAGCAATGCTATGAAGATGCATCAGGACACGACGGAGTTGACCAAATTCCTTAAGCAACGCACACAAGACAGAAAAGCAAAAGCGTTCAAGCCTCAGTGGTTGCAGAGTGTATGGTATCTTTGCACGTTTAAGGTAGAAGGTCTTGGCGCTATTTCTACCTACCAAGATATCGCAACATATTATAGACAGCATTTTGCTGCTCTCGATACAGCCATGCGCCGTATCTATACAGATTGGCTGAACGATCCAGCTACCTTGCGTCCGCTACAAGAACACTATACCATCTTGAATAATGAACTGCTGACATGCTGGTTCGACATAAAAGAAAATTATATCTCAACACAAAAGGATATTGTGGTTAATGCTCTTGTTGGTGATAAACGTACTGCGGTAATCGTTTGTGACGGATTGCGCCTTGAAATTGCGGAAGCCGTTGTCAACGCCATTACCGATAAGAATGTGAAAATAGATAGGAAAACGGCTCTGTCGGTTCTGCCCTCTGTGACTGAGAACGGCATGAGCGCCTTGTTCGGATGTAGCGAGCCTACAATGAATGCTCAGACCAGATTCAATACATTGAAGTCGATTTATGATGATGTGGTCATCATGCCGCTAAATATGTTGAACGATGGTGTTACTGCTCAGCATCTGGTGCTCAACTATGGAGATATAGACGAAGTAGGTGAGAAAAAACAGATGGGTGCACTAAAGGATATTACTAACTACGAGCCAGAACTGAGAGAGAAGATTGCCCATCTGTTCCGTCTTGGTTATAACAAGATTGTGCTTACTACTGACCACGGCTTTGTTCTTACAGGTCTCTTGGACGAAGCAGACAAAGAACCACGCCCAGAAGGAAACATCCAGAAAATTGAAGAACGCTATGTGTTGACAGAAGAGCCTCTGAAAGCTTCGAATCTGATAGAAAGGACTGGTCGTTATTTCAACAGTAACTATCAGTATTATGCCAAAACTGATAAACCGTTTAAGACTACTGGCAGGTATGGCTACTCTCATGGCGGCTTCACGCCGCAGGAATGTATTATTCCCGCCTATGAGTTGAATATTGAGACTAGCAACATGGCACTGAGAGTGATGATTTCCAACAAGAAGGAGCTTAAAGCTGTGACAGGAAACTATTTTACAGTAAAATTGCTTGCAGAAGGTTGCGAATCAGATCTTTTCCGCAATGAGCGGAAGGTCAAACTTTTGTTGTTTGCAGGAAACAAAATGGTATCTGGCAATCAGATTTTCTCTATGAAACCAGGTGAGACAATCCATGCCGAGTTTGAAATGACACAGGGCATTGACAAAGTAGTTCTCGTGGATAAAGAAACCTCTGTACAGATAGATAGTTGTAATATCATAAAATCGGCATCAAGAGACCTTGATGACCTTTTGTAACGATTAACGTGTAATAAATATGATAGAGCTTGATTCTAAATTGTTAGACCAGTTCAAGGGGTATGTAGTCCGTAAGGATGTGGTACGCTCTGTTAAAGGTGGTGCCAACGTACCTGTCTTTGTTTTGGAATACCTTCTTGCAAATTCGTGCAGTACGGATGACGAGGAAAAGATTCAAGAAGGTATAGAGAATGTGAAACGTGTGTTGCGTGATCACTATGTGAATCCAGACGAAGCGACTCTTGTTCAGGTAAAGATACGAGAACAGGGAACCTATAAAATCATTGATAAGATAAGTGTTCGCCTTGACCCATCAAAAGATAAGTATTGGGCAGAGTTATCAAATCTGGCTATTCGAGACGCCAATATATCCGAAGAGATTATCAGCCAACATGAGAAGATGATGACTGGCGGAATATGGGCAATCATTGACATGGATTATGATTCAACCCAGATGATTGGGAAAAAGATATACCCTTTTGTGGTCAGCAAGGTACGCCCCATCCAGCTTTCCAGTTTTGAGGAGGAAAGGATTGCCAAAGCCCGCAGTTTGTTCAACAATGAGGAATGGCTTGACGTCCTTCTTCGTAGTGGAGGCTATGAACCTGAATCAGAAGGGATGACAGACCGAATGAAAATGTTGTTGCTGTCACGATTCATTCCATTGGTTGAGTCGAATTTTAATATGGCGGAACTTGGCCCACGGTCTTCGGGCAAATCTTTTGTTTTTAAGGAGCTTTCACCATACTCTATGCTTGTCAGCGGTGGTCAGGGAACGGCTGCTTCCCTGTTCGTCAACAACTCCAGTGGTCAGATTGGAGCAGTCGGCAGATGGGATGCCATTTGCTTTGACGAGTCAACAGATGAATTGTTCAAAGATAAAGAGGTTGTTCCTCTGATGAAGGATTACATGGAAAGCGGCAGCTTCTCCAGAGCAGGAAAAGCAGGAGAGAAAGCGGCAAATGCCTCTATCATCCTGAATGGCAATATCAATCAGCCAGTCGAGACTGTCTTACAGACATCACATCTATTCTCCCCATTCTCGGATAAAATCTGTAACGATACCGCCTTCTTAGATCGTATCGGTTTCTTCCTCCCTGGCTGGGAGGTGATGAAGTTTGCACCCTCTAACTTCACTAATCATTTCGGCTTTAGTACAGATTTCTTCAGTGAGTTCCTACATTCTCAGCGAAAGATGACCTATACAGATGCTATTGACAAGTATTTCACACTTGGAGCACAGATGAAGCAGCGCGACACGAAGCCGGTACGCAAGACAGTTTCTGGATTGATTAAACTGATGCATCCAGATGGAAACTTTACCAAAGAGGATGTGCGTAAGTATCTGGTTTGGGCTATAGAAATGCGTCGTCGTGTGAAAGAGCAATTGAAGCGTATCGGCGGTATGGAGTTCTGGGACACTAATTTCTCCTATATAGATAAAGAAACACAAGAAGAGTTTTTCGTGTCTGTTCCAGAGGAGCGTGGCACCAATCTAATTGAAGATGCTCCACTTCAGCCAGGCACCTGCTATACGGCTACAAGCGATGGTGATAAGGTGTCTCTTGTAAAAATAGAGGTAATTACTATGCCTGGCAATGGCAAACTTACAGTGACTGGCAGTAGTTCAACAGAAGCCAAAGAGGATATAAAGAATACATATAATTATATCCGGGCCAATGAAAGGGCTATCCTGTCCCAACAACATTCTTTGATGCATCTTGATGTAACAGTTCAAGTGACCGTACTGTTGGGGGTAGGTGTTCACAAAGGTATTGGAGGTGCTGTTTTTGCAGCCATCGTATCATCTGTCTTTGGAAGGAATCTGAAATCAGGTCTTGGTGTCATCGGTAATATCAGTATCGGTGGCGCTATTGAACGTGCCTTGAATTTCAACGACCGTGTATCTATGCTATCAGAAAACGGGGCAAAGAATGTACTGGTGCCGATGGATAACCTTGCAGAAATGGCTACGCTTCCAGCAACTATCCTTGGCAAGACGGATATTCCGTTCTATGCGAATACCCAGATGTTGATACAGAAAATGATATAATAAGTAACAGATTTGTATATATAGTAAAACCAATAAATTATAATATGGTAAGACAGATTATTCATATATCTGATTTTCATTTGGAATCAGAGCCTGTTTCAAATAAGAAAGTAGATTTGGTAAAGGCTTTAATAGAAGATTTGAAGGGTCAATGCATTGATACTTCAAAATGCATTATTGCGATTTCTGGCGATTTAATAGATAAAGGAGGCTATATGTTTCCATCTGTGGAACAAGCCTTTGAAACATTTAAAAGAGTTTTTATAGATGAGCTAACAAAAAAATTATCTATTAGGAAAGAAAATTTTTTCTTCGCTCCAGGAAACCATGATATTGATCGGAAAAAAATCGACGATATAGTGGAGAGTGGAACAGCATCGGTGGTCTCTACTAATGATGGGACAACAACATTCATTAAAGAAAATAGAGAAAAGAGCAAATACCTTGGCAGAATTGAAGATTACAAGAAATTCGAGCACAACTATTATGAAGATATTTCAATAAAAAAACGTTTGAGCAATTTTGATTCATGTTTCATTACTGATGAGAATGTCGGTATAGCTTGTTTTAATTCTGCTTGGCGGTCGTCCAAGGAAAATGACGAGGGTTTTTTAATTTTAGGCGAACAGCAGGTGGAATCTGCAATTGATTTCTTGAAGGATTGTGAAATTAAAATTGCAATTATGCATCATCCACTAACCGATTTGATAAAAGATGATTTAGATAAAATTAAGCCACTCTTGTTTCGTAATTTTGATATATTGCTCATTGGCCATAAGCATCAGGCAGATGTTGAGTTTACAAAGAATTTTCATGGGACGTTGCTGTGTTGCCAAAGTAATGCGTCTGTTGCAGACTTCTCTGATGGGAAATATCAGAACGGATATACAATTATCGATTTTGAAAAAGGTGGAATTACTAAAATCCATTATCGAAAATATTTGCCAAACCATGGAAAGTTCGTTGCAAATACAGATGTTGGTACAGAAGACGGTTGTTTTACCATTGATTATCCCAATTCAATAGAGATTCATAGGAATAATGTTGTTGATAAAGCGTTTGAAACCCTTCAAAATGTCAGATTCGACAATGTAAATGAAAACTTGTTTACATATGGTTTAGATCCTCATATTCCTTGTAAAATAAACGATCTTTTTGTAGAACCAACTTTAACAAATATACCCGAAACGCATAGCGATTCTGAGAACATTATTTATTATCATCTTCAAGATTTCGTGAAGAGTAGTGATAACTATTTAATATATGGATTAAAAGAATCTGGTAAATCAACTTTACTTAATAAATTACTGATAGAATTTACTCAACATTATAAATTTGTTGAATTCATACCTGTTTATATTGACTTTAATGAGCTCGGAAACAGGCAGATTGGGCAGATAATAAGAGATTATCTGGCAATATCTGCAGAGGAATACAGAATGCTAACAGTGAAGAACCAATTTGTTTTATTGATAGATGATATTTCATTTGATGAAAAAAACAAACTGGGAAAAGTCGTTGATTTTCTGCATCAAAACCCTGCAAGTAGAATTATTACTGTTAAAGAGCAAATCTTGGAAAATGTACTACCGACTGACTTCCTTGATTATAATGGAGAATTTAATTTTAACGTGGTTTATATTCAAAATTTTAAAGCTCATCAAATAAAGGGACTTATAAAAAAATGGTTTCCAGACCAATCTGACGATTATAAAAGACGAATTAACGGTATAATTAAAAATTTTGAGGCACTTTCTTTGCCAAGGACTCCTCTTGCTGTGACTTTGTTCTTATGGATTATTGATAAACAAGAAAAAACGCCCATTAATAATTCTTTATTAGTACAGCAAGTTGTTGAAAACTTGCTTGAAAAGACACATTATGAGAATGTGTATCAGAATAAATTCAATTTCCAAAATAAGATAAGGTTGCTTTCATTCATTGCTAAGAAGATGGAAGATGACGGAGACGAAGATTGTAGTTATCGTGTGAAGTACGCAGACTTATTGGAGTATATTGGACATTACCTTAAGGGGAAAATTGATTTTAGTGCAATAATCAGTATATTTAGAGTTGCATTGATGGACATTTTATTTATACCACTTTTTAATAATAAAGTCAAACTTTATATTTTCTTACTACTATTATGTAATCTTTTTTTATATTTAATTGAAATTTCATAAATAACTGTGAAAATAAGTGATAATAATAAACTAATAAGGAAAGAAAAACCATAAGAAACAATAGAATCTAAAAACCAACTTAATTGGGTATTATAATATACATGACAAAATGCAGTTACATAATAAAGAAAAAATAACATAAGTAATAATTCAAAAATCAAAAAGCATATAATTTTTATTTTTAGACATTTTATTATTTTTAATATCTCATTTTTTATTTTCAATTTAGTTTCATCTTTAACTATATATTTCTTATTTTCATTTAGTAAATTTTCTTGTTCTCTGAATAAATTTATCGTTTTTTTTTCTGATTGTGTCAGTGAACGCAAAAAAGTAAGTAAAATAATAGTTACAATAGTTGAAACAAGACTTATAGTTAAATTATTAACTAATGAAAATAATTCCCTATTTGCTCCTTGATAATGATACTTTTCAGATATTTTGTCACTTAAATAAAATAAAGCGTTTAATGCAAAATCACATGCACAATTAAATATAAATATACAAATCCGCAAAGGTCTAAGTTGTAAAGGGGGATTGAAAAAAATTAAATTTAAAAATTTTTCCTTTGAAATTAGGCATATAAAAAATATTCTCCAAAAAGAACGATGTTCTAATTTAATTGCTTCATTATAATCATAAATATTTAAAATATAATCTGATTCTAATGGCTTATAATTGGCATTATTATTAGCATTAATTAAAATTAAAGGAAAATCTCTCTGTTGTTTTCTATTTATTTTTATAATATCAGTCTTTATTTCATCTCCTGTTGTAAATTGTATTTTTTCAAAATTATCTATATTTTTTTTTGTCATATTATTTTTTATGCTTATTTTAGTTTGAATTTCACTTTTTTGTGTTAAAATATCACATGATTCAAGCTCATTTTCCTTAATATTCACTTTTCTATTATGTATATTTTGATTATTTATTTTTACCTCTTTTATTCCATTTTTTTCCTTTTGCAAATTCATTAGGTTTTCTAAATTAATATTAATAATTTTTTCTTTATTTTTTATATCAGAATCATCAAAAATTTCATGGTTCTTTATAACACTTTTAGTAATAATTTTTCTTTTATGATTTGCCATTGAGTTTTGTATTGAAGGCATATTTATGATTAAATTTTTTCTAAAAATAATATTTTTTGAACTGCTTATTCTCGAAGGACTCGAATTTTTGTTTTTATTATTTACGATTTTATCAAATAGATGCTGATGCTCTAATTTATTTTCATTTTCAATTGTCTGTGGAATTTCTGTAAATTTAATTTTTTTTATTATCTTCTTTTTATTTTCATTATTTGAAGTATAATAATATTGAGGTTGCTTTTTTGGAGGATTATTATTTTTATTATGATTTAATGCTATAATTGTTTGAGAACTTCTATTCTTATAAAGATTTTCATTTGTTGTTCTTTTTTTTTGGTTCACATATAATTGTAAATTATTTTTAACATTATTTAAATTATTAGTTGAAATATAACCTTTATTATCCATTTCACTGCTAATGTATTTAGTAATATTAGAAATTCCCTTAACACAATAATAAATGTAAATTGGAATATGAAGAATTATCATAATTATAAATATCCAAAAACCAGCATTTTTCAATTTACCTTTTAGTGAAAAAACAAGATTATAACATTTAATAACTCCGAAATTTGATTCTAAAAAAGTGGCTAAAATATAGTTCTTAAAATATCCCTTTTTTACTTCTGAACTAACTTCTTGTTTTACATAACAATTACAACTTGAATACATGCTATCAAGATTAAAATGACTATAATCGCATTCTTTTTCACATATTGAAAAATTTTGGTATAAGTCTGAAACTCTATCAGATAATATAACATCAGAGTTAGAATTATTATCAGAGTAAGAAAAGCAAATATTATTAAAAAAATTTTCTTCTAAGTTAAAAGCATCAATTCCTATTTGTTTAAGATTAGTAATTTTTTCAATATCTAAATAAGATGTATCTCTTATTTGGTATTCTATTATTATTTGAGTATCTTTACAAATTGATAAATTTACAATTTGTCCAAATTGATCATATATTTGATATTCAACTTGGTCAGTTAAACATTTATCATTATGATTTTCCATAATAATTTGCAAAATTCTAAATTTTTTTGAAGGATATTGCTTCTTTAATAATTTTTCACATGCAGTAAAATCAATTCTAACTGTAGATTTTTCCACTCTTTCACTTAATGGTTTAATTATTATAGAATAATCATCTCCATTTATTAAATATACTTTATCAGGATTTTTATCATTAATTAATTCACCTAAATTATTTATTATTTCTTGTTTTGATTTTGAAGAAGAAATAATAATTAGATCTGAATTTTGATTAATTAATTCATCAGTATTAATATTTGTTACTTTATTAGTTTGTTCTTTAAATTGTTCAGTTATCTCATTAGCAGTCATTTTATCAGTTAATTCTATACTATTAAAGATATCTTCATCACCTTCAATAGGATAATCATTATCATCGTCAGCTAAACTATTCAAATTTATACTTGATGATAAAAATTTTTGTCCACCAACATCGCAGTCATTAACTATTGTATATTGGTTTGAATTTACTATTATATTAAAAGAATTAACAGAATAGCAAGTTCCTCCACAAACATAATACGGCTCATTTTTTGTATTACTATATGGAATATTATATTCAAAATTAGAGTTAAATAACACAACATTAAAGCCTTTATCATTATCACTACAAGCAAACATATATTCATTTTTTTCTTTAAAATAATAAACATGAAATCCTAGAGAAGTTCCCCTACAATTTTTAAAATATTCCGTTTCTTGGGAAATAAATTCATTGCTACTTAAATCATATATTATACAATATCCTTCACCATAATAGTTAGTATAGCATATAAGTGCTTTATTTTTATCTGGAGAAGTTACTGATTTTATTACATTAGTATTATTATTTGAACAATATTTTTTATCCATATTTACAACATTAATAGCACTTTCTGAAATTGAGAAAGAAGTAGTAGTTATTTGTGATGGAGAACTTACCTCATAAAAACAGGTTAATACATCATTATTATCTTTAATCATTTTTTGGCAACTTACCCCATATTCTTGAATTGTCTTTCCATTTTCAGAATATGTTATACTTTTTATTATATCATTAGAAATGGTTTGGTAAAATATAAAAAATGAACTAGTAAAGTAAAATTTATAATATTTAATAGTTATTTTATTATCTTCATAATAAGCTATAATATAATAATATGTGGAAGAATCATTTTTATATGCAATTAAATTATAATATTTTCCATTTATTGATAAATTAAAACAATTCAAATATCTTCCAGAAGAATTCAATATATATAAATAATTTTTTACTAAAACAATTAGATATCCATCTGAATATTGTGAAATAGCGAATGTTCCTGCTTCTAACGAATTAGTTATTTTTTGAGAATCGACAAAATTGTCTGAACTTTTCATATATTTCAAATTTGAATCATATATTCTAAATCCATTCTCTGTGACTAAAAATACATTACCATTTGACAATACAAATGCTGAAGGATATTTTTCTTTTATATTAAGGGAATTAATATATCCAAGATTTGAAGTTAGTAAAATTAACAATTTGAAAAATGAATATAAGGCTTCTTTATTCATATTAAATTTTAACATTTTTCCTTTATAAATTAGTAGATTATAAAACTTAAATTTTTAAATTAAAAAATTATATCAAATAAACTATAGAACATAATGGGGATTGGGGATTGGGGATTGGGGATTGGGGATTGG
>JAJMZR010014221.1:0-11835 GCA_023807225.1 Epidinium caudatum
CCCAATCCTCAATCCCCATAATAAGGCATTTTTATTACTTAATAAATATATTTTTAAATATAATTTTAATTAAATAATTTAAATAATTTTTTTTAATAAAAATAATTAAAAAAAATAATCATAAATTAATTATTTTGGATTTTTTGCCAAAAATTTGTTCAAAAACAGCATTTTCAAATAAAAAGTATTCATATCTTTTGAAAGACATGGTACCACCCCAAACCCCTCATCTAAAAGAAAGAAAATCTATTATATATTTTAAATATGATATATATTTTATAGTTCATGTTCAATTTACTAAATTTACGCTGATTTAAATTTTGATATATAGTATATGTCATAATAAGTCAAACTATAATTGAAAATACTTCATAAAAGTATTCATAATACCAAATACTGTTCTAAACTTTACCAAATACATTTAATCAAAAATAATAATATATTTCTCCCACCAAATAGTATTTTTAACTCTCAAATATTATTTTTATTATTTTTTCCCGCAGGCTTTTTTTGAGTTTTTGGATTAATAATTTTGTAACGAGTTATAATTTAAATTCTTTTAAATATTTATAAATCGTTTTTAAAAATAAGGTTTAACTTTCATCAACTTTTTTCAAAAATATTATTATTATTTCTATATACCAAAAAATAATTTTCCTTATAACAATCTCCATTTTCCAAATCTCTTTTAAAGAATTGTTGTTTAGACTATTATAATTTATACAAGATTACTGCTTTTGTTTTTGATAGTTTTTCTGTGACATTTTCCCATGCCTAGAAAAATCAATAATTAAAATAAATGTCAATTTTAATTATTTATTTTTTATAAAATATGGGAAGTGATACAGTAAATCATTATTTTTTAATATTTTATTATAGTGTGTAAATAATTATTATTTTTTATATTTTATTATTGTTGATAAATCATTATTTTTCTTATAATTATATTATTGTATGTAAATAATTATTTTTCTTATTATTTTTTTATTTTTAATATTTATTACAAATCAAAATCAAAGCTTTAAATAAATTTATATTTATTAATTTTTATTTAATTTGAGATGGCAAAACAGTCATCAAACTTATTAACATTATTATGCATTCTTATTTTAATTTCTTTTTCCTCAGCCTATTATACACCAGATAATTCTGAGCTTTCAGGAAGCAATGATAAAATACATCAAGGTGCTAAATCCTTTGAATTGAAAATTAAACCTAATGAAGATGTTTCAAATTACCTACATATAGAAATAAAATCGACAACATCTAAACCAATAGCATTTTTATCAGATACAGATAATCAATGTCAAAATAATAGACTATTAATGGGAAAGAGTTATTATAATGAAGCATTACATTTTTTTATTAAAAAAGAGCAATTTCCTAGTAATAGCAATACTTTATATATTTGTGTAAAATGTGAAGAAGAAAATAATTGTAACTATCAAATTAGTAAGATTCCTGCAATAAATTGCGTACTTAATATGGGGCAAAAATATAGTTATTATATCACTGAAAAAAACAAAGAAATGGAATTTTCTATTAATAGCAGTAATGAACAAAAGTCAGTTTATTATCAGATTTGGGTCAAAGGAGGAAAATCAAATATAGAAACATATAATGATAATTATAAAAATATTAAAAATATGACATTTGAAGGTGGAATAATTTACCTAATTAAAAATAATCATTTAGAGCAAGGTTCATATTCTTACAATTTAAAAGTCAGTGGAAAAAAAGGAGAATATGTTACCATAGGAACTATGATGATATCTGAAAATAACTCCACAAATCAATTAGTCGTTAATGATTTAGAAAGAATAGGGATTATAAATAAAGAAGTATCTGAAATTTGTTTTCCTCTTTACAATGAAAAACCATCAACAAATGAGATTATTTATATTAATGCCTATTTTTATCAATTGACGGGTTATATTTATATTAAAGATGCCAATAATAAAAAACTTTCTGGGATCGATGTTTATGAAGGTTATTTAGTTACACTTTTATCTAATGAAGATATTAATAGCAAAAAGCAATATTGTGTTGGTATTGGAAAAAATAGAGATCAAAAAGTGCCATATGTTTTCAGTTTAAAAATGGTATCAAATAAAAGAAGTAACTATAATAAATTAATGGAAACCCCCCAAATTCCTAGTTTAACCTATCAACAAGTTTTATTGAAAGATGAAATTGCTGTTTTTCGTGGTAGTACAACAAAAGAGAATTCAACTATAATAAATTTTGGTATGAAACAAATATTAGGATTTTCTGATATGTATTTTTATAAATGTGAAGACTATCCTGACTGTGTTTTTGATGAAGAAAAATTGAAAAAAGAAAATAATGTATATAGTTCAAGTAGAGTGTCGGTTTATAATTATAATTTAAAAGATGAAGCACAAAAAAGCAAAATTTCTCCTGTGAGTAGTTTTCAACCTTTGATGATTGTAAAATGTAATGAAGGACAAGATAAACAAGAGTACTGCATTTTTGAAACTAATATATTTACTAATGAAGATAGGATTACTCTTATAGAAGCAGAAACATTCAGCAACTTTATATTAAAAAATGAAAAGAATCACTATCATATTAATTTCCCTGAACCAGTTAAAGCATCTATGTATTTGGATATTATGGTCTTCAGTGGAGAAGTAAATGTTAATATTGAAGACCATGGCATTCAGGGGTATAATTCCTTTTTATCAAATAAAATATCTTATGTACTTAACATCACTGATAATTTAAAATCATTTAACTTTAATATTCAAGCTGAAAAGAATTCATTCTATATTGTTAAATATCAATTAAAAAGGAGCCAAAATTTTGTGAATACATTAGAATCAAGAGTTAATTTTGTGGAATCTTTGACTACAGGAGTAGGTGATTACAAAATAATTATGCTTAAAAATCACAAAAAAGATATAGGAAAGAATTTTTTATCTAGTTTTTATTCCAAAAATTGCAGATATAATATATCACAATATAACTTTGCTAGCAATTCATTTTCATTAATTGATACCTTTGACGACTTTGCTCATATTTCATTAGAAAAAGGTGGCACATCTTATATAGCTGGATACATTTTTGTGTTAACAGCGATTGATACTGAAATATCCACATATCAGAAAAAATCATGCTTATTATATATCAGTGGCCTTGAATTGGAAGATGAATCACAAACTAAACAAAGAACAATTTCTTTAAGTGAAGGAATATCTCATTATTATTCTTTTTCTGATAATTTTCCCAAAATCTCTTATACATATTATATAAATGATAGAACTAATCCACTGTATATTGACTTTAATTTAATAGATAAAGCTGGCTTTATTGTGAAGATTATCTTCGGACACGAAATACTAGAAAGCTTCGTCATATACAGAAATCAGCAAAAATTTATAAATTCATCAGTTTTACAAAATAAATGTTTAGATAAACAAGTATGCATGATTCAAGTAGACATTATGTTAGAAGAAAAATTAAATAAAACAAAAGTGGTAGAAACAACCATATCCCATGTTCATGCGGCTCCAATGTATTTAGAAAGAAATGTAGTTAAGCAAGATATTATTATTGGGAATTATTATAAATTTTATTATATGACCATTGAAGAAAACGAGGTTGGAGAAATAACTGTTGACTATAAACGTAGCAGTGGACATATATACGCAGCAGTTGTCCCCAAAAATAAAGAAACTAAAATTAATGACGCTGATTGGAGAGGAATTTACAAATTTCCAAAAGCAATAAATGAATCTTTAAGATATGAAGCTTATTTCAAAAAAATAACTGTTATTAAAGAAGATACTAAAAACTGCAAAAAAGGCTGCTATTTATTAATTACTATTCAAAGTTCCAATTTAAGGAACGATACACAAAATCATAATGAATCTTATCAATTAATTCCTTATAGAATCACCATTAATCCAAGAATATATTCATATGAAATAGAAAATTACAATTATATACCTAAAGTGAGAATACCAGTAAATGAGTTCATCATCGGAAACATTGCCCCTTCGAATAAAGAAATATATGAATTCTACCAAGTATGGCTGCCTTTCGATTCTGATTTAGTCATAGTTGACTGGCAAGCAGATAATCCTTCTCTTTATATCAATGTAGGTAATCAAAGGCCAACAACTCAGGACTTTGATTTCGAAATAAAAAAAGGTCATGATACCATACTAAGAATAAGAAAAGATGTCATAGTTGAAGTATTGGAAAGAAAAAATATGACCCTACCAGAAAACAATAGTTTAAAGAGACTAAGTTTAGTATTTGGGGTACATACTACTTTAGTTGATACTTTGTATTCTTCAGTATATGCTTTTAAGTTGTTCCAGCCCCCAAATTTTGTCGAAGGGGAATACAAAATTTCATTTGAATTATTCCATATAAGAAGCGATCAAAAGGTGCAATGCGCTCCAAAGGAAAGCGGAGGAGTATTAGGATGTGCTTTTGCTGTTATTTTTGATGGAAGTGATATAGATAGTCATTTAATAGTATATCCAAGAGCTCAAGATGATTCTGTTGATATCCAATTTATTGGAGATTTAGTTGAGGCAGAATCTATTGAAAGAAATAATATAACTGATGTTATTAATAACTATATGCCAGGAATGAAAGGTGAATTTATGTCTACTGGTGATAATAATTATATTTATGTTGATAAAATAGACAAAAGCAAATGCCTTTTATTAGTTGTTACTTTAAATAGAGGTTCTATTATTGAAGTAATGTCTTCAACTTATAAATATGATTATAAAATTACTCCTAATCCAAGCACACCCCAGATCTTCGCTCTAAAAGAAAACCATATGCAATATAGTTTTGATACAACTCAAGATTTATTAATTAATATTGTGTGTGTTTCAGGTCAAGGATATTTCTACTGGGATGAAGAAAAAGCAGTAAAGTATTATTTATCTGGAAGAGAAGATAGATTAACCCTGACTTCAGCGACAAAAGATGTGAAAAATAAATTAGCTAATTTAGTGGCTAAACCTAATAATAAAAAAGCAGCTAAAAATGGCAAGCCTGAATTTATTTATTATATTACTTATTATCCAAGAAATCCTGAATATAATATTGATCAAGTCCAAGTTGGAAGGTCAACAGAATTTAATTTCAGAGATACAAAATTCCCCTTAAACTTTTATGCTCAAATTAATGAAAATGACATTACTGTCAGTTTTAATTTCTATAAGTATTTTTCAAACAATAATATAACAGTATTAGAATCAGACCAACCCATGTTTAACATTTGGGGATTAGTAATCTCTGAAGAAGAAGCATATAGTGCTAGATATGATAGAAGTTATAAGCCCCAGAAGGAAAAAGCAGTTAAAGGCCATTTTGATGGAGCATTTGGCATACTATATTTAAGTGCGGAAGACATAAGGAAATATAATATCGATGAAGAAAGAGATGAAGAAAGAAAATTATATTTATTCTTCAGCATAGAAAAAAATGATAATATTTTATATGATTTCTATGGGGCAAGTGTAGAAATTAACATATTGCAAGAAACAGGTTTTTCAAAAAAATATTTGCCTGAAAATGTTTATATTAACGGCAAATTAGGAAAAAGAAATTATTTAACTTATAAGTTAAAAGCCAATGAGGACAGACCTTATATGAATATTGAAATTTCAGCTAATAACCCAAGTATTAGCTTTTCACTTCATACAGATGAAGAAGATTTTATAAATTCAATGATAATAGATTATGATACAAATACTTTTAAAAATGGAAAAAGAATTATGACTTTTCTATTCAATAAAGAATTTATATATAATTATACAATTTATATTACTATTTATAATAAAGAAGGCGAAGTTGAAGAAAATTTGTCAAATTTTGTTTTCAAATACGTAAATGAGAAAAATTCTAGTGTGAATCACACCTTTTTAGAAAACGAAAAGGTTGATTTGAAAAAAGATAATGAAAGTTATATTATTACTTTTAATAAAATTAATCATAAAGATGTTGTTTATTATATTAAAGGAATTTATGAAAATAGTTTCAATGATGAAGAATTAGTTGAATCAATGGCTATATCTGAAACAAATGGAATATATAAACAATTAAATAATCCTGTAGCAAATTCAGAAAGGAAAATTCAAGTAAAACTTTCAAAAAAAAATCGAATAACATATATAAAAGTACTAGCAAAAATTACTTATAATACGACCAAAATATATTTATTATATAATCCTGTCTTATCAGAAAACGAACCTATATCTAAAGTATTCACACCAACTTTAGAAATAATTAATATTAATTACAATAGCAAAAAACATTTTGTAGCATGTAAATTTGTTAATTCTACTGAAAAAGAATATATGCAAAGATATAAATTATCTTTTAAATCTGCAGCTCAAATTCCAAATTATATAAAAGTCGAAACTATATCTGAACAATTTCCTAACCAAATAATATATTATTCTCAGGAAGATTCTCTTGGAGTAACAAATCGACTTCAATTAGCCCAAGAAGGCTCTAGTCTTTCAAATGTTATGTGGATAAGAAAAGATCAATTATATAATGAGAAATATTTATATGTTCCCATTCAATGCCAAAATAGGAAAGATAATAAATGCAATTACGAAATTAGATTTTCTGGACATGTTTTAATAGATATTGATAACATAACATTTGCTTATAGTTATTATGTAAGTATTGGAAATCAAGTTATGGACTTTAAAATAAAAAATAATTTCGTGAATGAATCCAATGTGGATGATTTAGTTGTGACTTTTTATTCAACGGGAGCAAAGAAGATAAGGCTTGCCTTATATGAAATGGATTATGAGGCTCAATATGATTTCAAATATGGTTCGGCAATAACTATCAATATGACAAAAAATCAATCGTTTATTTTAATTGTAGAAGCAACAATAGGAGATTATATTTCTGTTGGAAGTAAAGTCACATCAAAATCGGGAAAATCAATTTCTCATTTGAAGACAAATGAAAAGCAAATCACTGGAGTCTTAAAAAAAGGCAAACTAAATAAAGAATGTTATTTATTGGATTTTGGTAACAATCAGAGTAAAAGTGATAATTATTATATATCAGGAGTTTTTTATAATAAAATTGGTGAAATATTTTATGCCGATGAAAAGATGTCATCATTAATTAATACCAATGAAATCATTAAAAACGGATATTATTCACATATATTTAAAAAAAATAATAATAATGCCAAATATTTATGTGTTCAATTCCCTATTATGGAGCAATATCCTATAAATGAATTACCCTACAGTTTACAAATGACTAATCCCAATGAGAATATAAGTCTATTTAATATTTATTCTCCGCAAATACCAGGCATTATTTACCAAAGAATTTCTAATAAAAAAAGTGTTACATTTTACAATGTAATTCCTTCAAATTTAGACTCCAAAAATTTAATATACAACATGATGTCGTTGGAAGGTCTACCTCAAATGTATATATATAAATGTAAATCATTCCCTTTATGTAACATAGATTATGACAAAATTAGTTCAAATAATAATATTACAAAAGTAAATGAAATAAATAATATGGCTATTTGGCTTGGCCAGAGTAGTGACAAATTAAGTCCAATACAAGCAGAACAAAACATCATGTATGTCAAATGTCCTGATTCTAATGATAGCCTTGTTGATTCATGTCGATTCCAAACTTCTATATTTGGAAATAATGATCCAGTTACCTTAATTGAAAGACAACCTTTTTCTCAAATGATTTTGGCAAATGAAAATGAAGAATTCTTTATAGATTTTAAATTTGAAAAAGGTATTTCTAGAATATTCATAGATCTTTTGGTTATTACTGGTGATGTCAATCTTAATTTGAAAGGTGGATTAAACGAAAACATAAATTATAATAAAAATTATTTGGCTAATAAAATTTATTATTCTTTATATTATAATGAATATACAAATTATAAAAATATTTCAATTAATGTAAGAGCTAATTTAAATTCTTATTATGTTATAGAATATAAATTAGTAAGAAAAAGTGAGGAAACTTCAATTAATGATATATATTCTGGAATAAATTATTTAATTCCAGTTAATAACAAAAAGAGCATAAACATCCATAATTTTAAGCTATTATCGAATAGCTATTATTTAACAAATTTCCATTCATTAAATTGCAAATTTAAAATAGAAAGATTAGAGCAGAATGGAAATAAAAAGGAAATTTTTTCATATGGAAATTATGCTCAACAATTAATAAAAGATGAGAATGATTTAAAGCAAAATCTTCATTCATATCAAGTTTTATTAAAAGAAGGAGGATATTATAATGGTAAAAATAATATGTGTATGTTATATGTTAGTGCTCTGGAATTAACTAAAGAAAAATCTTTAGTCCAAAAAGAACTATTAATTGAAGATGGTGTCCCACAAAGAATTATTTTTGAAGAAGGATTTAATAGAATAAGATATATATATCCTTTTTCTGAGCTAGATAAAAGTATTTCAATTAACTTAAACACAATTAATATTGCAAAATATACATTAAATATTATCTTCAATAATAATAATTCAACTAAGATAAAATTTAATACTAGTGAAATATATTTCTTAAATAAAAATGATATTAAAAATAATTGTAATGAAAAAGGAATATGCAGTATTATAGTTGAATTATCTGCAGAAAAAATTAATGATAATACTCCTATAATTGAAACTACAATAAGACAAATTAAAAATGTTCCAGTATATTTACCTAAAGGAATTACTAAAAAAGATTTTATATCAGGAGGAACTTTCCTATTTTTATATACAGATATTGAATATGATGAATCAGGCTATATCTCAGTGAATATAGATAGAGGAAGTTTAAAAATTTTTGCAAGGATTGTAGAAAAGAATAAAAAAGAAAAGGAAAATGGTGCAGACTGGAGGCAATTTAAATTCCCCAAGACTAAAGAAGAAGGAGAATTAAAATATGATTTTTACAACAAGAAATTATTGATTACAAATACTGAGACCAGAAAATGCGGGGAGGAAGGATGCTATTTATTAATCTCTATTAATTCATCCGTGATTAACAAGCAAGAAAATGAAAATATTTTCTATCCTTTTTCTATTTCTATTAGGCTAAATCCTAATTCTAACGGCGCTCTGACAAAAATTGGCCCAAAAATAGAAATTTTACCAGATGTATATATAGTGGGCTCTTTAGATAACGAAGAAAAAATAAAAAATAAAGATATGTATGAATACTTTGAAATCAACATACCTTATGAAGCCGATGCGGTGGAATTTGACTGGCAATCCGACGCGGGGATTCTACTAGTGAATGTAGGAAATGATAGACCAGTTTATAATAAGGATAAATCCCATTTTATTTTTGACAAATCAAGAAGTGATACAATATTCAAAATAAAAGCAGAAGAGATAAAAGCAAAAGGCAATTTAGATTCAATTGATAAAGTAAATCTTGTAATTGGAGTTTACACTGAATTTAAGGATTCCGTGTTTGGCACTGCTTATTCTTTCAGAGTTCATTTTGCGAAAAAATTAAACATATATAAAGTGAGTTCAGACCAGAAAACTTTATGCAAACCAGATAAAGTTGGCAATGAATATAGATGCCTTTATATGATACAATATAATTCAATAAATGTCACAAGAAATTTAATGATTTATCCAAGATCTCAAAATAAATCAGCAATAACTTATATGTATGGAAAATTTTTAGAAAAAGAAATATATGATACTTTCAATATATCTGAATTAGAAAATAAAATGCCTAAAGAAGACTCCAAATTTAGTACAAAAAGAGATAATAACGATTACATTAGTCTAAATATAAATAATAAAGATAAGAATTTTTACTTCTATGTAAAAGTGACTTCAGATAGAGATAGTGTTATTGAACTATTAACATCTTTGACTTCATTTGATATAGAGGAGCTATCTCCTAACCCAAGTTCAATCCAATTATTCCAAGTTAAAAAAGGCCAAAAATTAAAATTAAATTTCTTAACGAGAAAACGACTATTAATTAATATTGCCTCAATTTTCGGAGAAGCAAAATTATATTTTAAAGATGACCAAAATACTAAGTATGACTTAAGCGGGAGAGATGATGTACTATCGTTAGCCCTTGATTCTTCATATGGAAAAGGCTCTGTTCCACAATTAATAATAGAAATTAAAAATCATACCAATTCTTCCCAATTAAGAAATTTATTAGAAGAAAATAATAATAACAATAATAAAAGCAATTCAAATAAGCCAGAATTTGCTTTTTATATAGAATACTTTATAAGACAAGCTCAATTAAATTTCGATGAAATTAATTTGGGAAGGACTACGGAAGTCGCTTATAATCAGACTGATTTTCCTGTATATTATTATTCCAAATTGGACAAGTTGAATAATGATATAATGGTTTTCTTTAATTTCCGTGACTTAATAAATGAAAAAAACGACAAATCAGAAATAAAAATAAGAACTAATCAATTCGTACTTAAAGGTGGCATTATGACACAAAATACTGTGTATTCTTTTTCTCCTGAATTAAAACCTAATTTCGGAGGTCCTTTAGTATTAGGCAAATATGATCCAGCTATAAAAACCGGGCAAGTCTTCTTATCTTCCGACAACCTAAAAGAATTTAAAGTTAATGAGACTGATAAGCCAACTTTATATTTGGAGTTTTCGAAGGACTCTGGAAATAATAATAAATATAAAAATATAAGATTGGAACTGTCAATCATACAGGAAAATGAGGATATCCCTGTCTCTGAAAAATTATATCAATATGGTAAAATATATAAAAGTAATGTAAATTCATACAGATTAAAAGTAGACCGAAATACGACTGGTTTTATTCGTATCCAATTTGCTGCTAGTAGTCACTTTATTGATTTTGCTATAAGTGAAAATAAAAACGATAAGAAAAATATGACGTTATCAAACGGGGAAACGAAAACTGAAAGAGGAAAAGTATTTATTACCTTTGATAAGCCTAAAAAAGATTTTATTTATCTTAATGTATTTTCAAAAGGCCTAAAAGATATAAATGAGTTAAATAATTATGCTTTTAAATATATTAATGCCCAGAGTAAGCAAAACTTATTTGAATATCCAATTTTAAAAAATAAAACGACTCTTAATATTACAAAGAAAGAAAACAAAGAAAAAAAAACTATTAATTTAACTGTTACATTTAATAGAATTGAAAAGAAAAATGTAAATGTAATGTATTCATTAAAAGTTATCAAAAAATGGGAGTTTATTAAGGAGGCAAACAATCAAACTATTGCCTTGTCTGAAGTGGATGCCCTGGTGGCCCAGAAGGAGAACCCTTTAGGGGACGAAATTACCCTGGGGATGGACTATGTCCCATCTAATTATTCAAATTTGGTAGTAATTGCACAAATAAAAGATGGCCCCATAGTTGAGTATGTCTCTTATAAACCGGAACATGAATTTATCAATAAGGATAGTTATGACGAAATACAAAACAGAAGTAATAAAAAAATAGACACTAAATTCTGGATTTATATCAGTATTGGTGGCGGAGTTTTTGTTTTGATAGTTGTTATCTTACTTATTATTATATGTGTCGTTCATTGCAAAAATAAAGATCTTATGAAAAAAGTCCAAACAATATCATTTGCCAACTCTGGAGTATACCAAAGGGAAAATGAAGAAGTTTTAATTTAAAATAATGTAAATGAAAAATGAATAAATTAGATATAAGGATTCAAAATATATTAAATTAAATTAGTTATTTTAATTATTAGCATTTAATTACATACTTTTAAATATTTGATTAATATCCATTGGGGATTGGGGATTGGGGATTGGG
>JAJMZR010014222.1:0-11727 GCA_023807225.1 Epidinium caudatum
ATCCCCAATCCCCAATCCCCAATCCCCATATTAAAAATATAAGATTAGTTAATATTATTTAATTTCTAATGTTCATTTAATATAATAATAAGCTATTACCATAAATTATTTATTTTAATATTTAAATAATTATTTTTACTCTTTTGTTTTGTCAAACATCAGATAAAATTCAGTGCATATGCTAATATCATTTGTTCTAATATATTTCTTAGAATTATCTTTCATATAAAAAATCAAATCAAACGTTGCTTGATTTGGTTCTTTATGGACTTCAATACTTTTTATATGATTTAATTCCAAATTAAACACAATTTCTTTAGCCTGATAAACTATCATAATACATTTATTAGTTAAAATCAGTGAGGAAAGGGAATTTTCAAGACCAGGACTCAAATAATTAAATTGTCTATAATGCACAATTTCATGGTCAGAAAATTCTTTTAAGAAATCTAATATAGCTTGTACTGTGGCTCTATCTTCATCATAAGCTTTTAGTCCTTCTGACTTCTCTATAGTTCTAGGATATCTGAACCTTTCTGATTTTAATTTTGGATTAAAAATATTAGCTGTATTTTTTAGACCAACGAACAAATTATTGGCGAGCCTGAATCCGGCTGTGAAGGGGGACACAATTGCCCCGACAAGTCCTGAGCCCAACCCCATAAAGAATCCTTTGACACCTTGCTTTTTGGCTCCATCATATGTTTTATAAAATATTCCTCCGATTCCTTTTGATAAGTCAACTACACCTTCTTTCAATCCTTTGAATAAACCATCAATAACATGCTCAGGTTCTCTATCTTCTAATTGCTCTATAGCTTTTGTTCCTTGTAAAACTTCACATGATGATAATAAAGTACCTGTTATTTTTCCTACGACATCAAATGAACTTGAAATAACTGTAGAAATAAAGGTACCAAATCCTTTTGCAATACCTTCTCCGAAACCTAAAGGTCCATTAATTAATCCCTTTCTGGGAGCTTCGATAATTTGCATAAATCCATCTCCTATAGCAGATGCGTAACCAGTAGGATTACCTAAAATATCTAAACTTCCTATAACTTTAAATAGTCTTCTTTTCACTTGACTTATATAATTATTTGTTAATTGACCAGAAAGACTCCAAATATCAGTGAATACATCAGTGTAAATTAATGAAGTAAACTTTAGATGATAATCTGTTATATGAGTGAAAACATTTCCTATTGCACTGACTACTCCCATTAAAAATCCAGGTAAAAATTGGCCAAATGAATTAAGATCAATTCTTGTTGAAATAACAATATCTAAAGAGCCAATAGCTATATTTTTAATAAAGAACATCCAATAATTTTCAGACTCATAAATGACTTCTTCTGGAGATGATGAAAAGGCTAAGTCAAGATAAGGATCATAGTATTCAGGGTCATATACTAATTCATCTTTTTTGTTGGCTTCTTCTCCAAATATAGATTGAAAAAAGTCATCGATATTATTATATTCTTCGTGTGGTTCGGGAGTGACTAAAAAGAAGTCTAATTCCGGTATAATTTCATTATATAATGTTAGCATACTCATTAATTGATATTGACTTAAATTGAACCTAATAGGTTGTATGGTAAAATCAAGTTGGGGGAATTCATCAGAAGTGACCTGAGTCAAAGGGTTTGTTATGGTATGATAGCTTATTATACCTTGGAAAAGAGGTACTATTTGTTCTTTTTTCTGTTCAGCTTCTTCATCTATTTGCTGAGTTATTTGATTTAAAGGAATTATCATACTTTTAAAGTTATCTTCTAAGCAGTAATCCACTTGGAAATTTTTTAACGATAAAGTCACATTAGTTATCGAATGATCACAATCATTTTTTTTGAAAGTAAACATAGAAACTTCAATTAATCCTCCATATGAGGATATATAAAATATTTCTTTTGGTTCATTGCTAATGATTGATAATCCTAATCCTTTTGTGACCATTCTGAATCTGGTATTTAATGACTTTCTCTGACCTCGGAGGATTTGGAGGAAATAGCCCCTGTTTTTATTTGCAGCATCTTCGTTTTTAATTATTAATTTTCGAGTTTTGTTGTTTTCTATCAAAGTTTGGAAGTAGAAGGTGCATTTTTTTGAGACATTTTTTTCCTTTATATTAAACTCCTTTTGGGTTATTTTAATTTCATTCAAATTTAACTCAACTTGATTCTTGTCTAACATTGCAATTAAAAGTTTTTCGTTTTTCAAAAGATCGCCCCATGCATATGGAATTGATTCATTTTTTTCTAAGGTAAATAGTTCTTGATTATAATCATCCTTTTTTTGCTTGAAAGTTAATCTTTGCTTTGACTCATTTGATATTATGTATTGTGGATGCTCAGGAGGGAATAATACTATATAGATCAAGCCACTATAGGCGGACCTTACGACATGGACTAATAAATAACTCTTATAATTTTGAGTAAAGATAATATATTTTCTTGGCTTCATTTTTTTTTCATCTAGTATTTTCATTTTTTTATTAACTCTTTGTTTTCTTTCCTCGTCAGGGGACAATTCTTCTTTTTTCTCATCTTTTTTTTCTTGTTTATTCTCTTCCTTTATCTCAATTTTATTTCCTTTATTGCTACTTGTAGTTATTAACACATCCATTTCTTCAATTTCTTCTTCTTCCTCTTCAACTTTATCTGTATTTTTTGCAATTTCTTCTTTTTCTTTCTGGTCCTTTAATTGTTGTTCTTTTTTTTTCTTTTTTTCCAATTTTTTCAATTTTTTGATTTCTTTGTCAATTTCATCATTTTTTGCTTCAATTAATTTTTTCATATTGTCATCGATCGGAATCTTCAGGTCCACATCGCCCATTTCTTCTAAATCAAACGGGCATGAAAAGTCATTGGAACTGCCGAATTTAATTTGTATCATTTTTTTCATGTTTTTATTTGCCTTTAATGTATTCAATTTAATACTTTCATTATTTTTTAAAATATTTTTTTCAAATAAAGTATTTTTATCATTTTCTTCTTTGCTTATTTTATTATTATACTGCTTATACTCAATATCAAATCCTAATTTATTCACAAATAAAAATCTTGGCTCAATTGTCAACAAGAGAGAATTAGTGAAATACCAAGAAGTAGGGATGCTCACTCCTATATCCAGTATAGTGACTTTATCTTTATTATTTTTGTCCTTGATATTTAGTGAAGTTATACCTGTGTTTCCAACAGTGTTAATATTAAATTTTTGGGACCAATCACTTTCTTCACTTTTTAATTTGAAAGTCTGTTTAACGTCTTTTGTATTCATTAAATTAATACTATGTGGCATAATTTTGTAGTTGTAATTATCCAAAAGAGATATATCTTTTTCTTTATGCTTTTCATTGTCTCCTAAGATATATAATAAATAGTCAGATTTATTAATAATTATACATCTTGAATAAAATAGCAATTTTTTCTTATTAGCGAAAGATTCTACACAGTACTCATATTCTCTTTCATATGCTCCTGTTAAATTAACATTATTCATACTATCTTCAAATTTTATGTTGAACTCGACATATTTTTCTTTGTTTTGTTCATCATATAATTTTATTTGCTTGATGGATTCATCATCGTCCTCCTTTTCTTTTGTACTTATAATATTTATACTATTAGAATTATTATTTAGGTCTTTTATGTCTAATATTTCAGACACGAATTTCTTTTCTTTATAATTTAGGTATAACTGTAAGTTAGTTTTGGAATGATTTATATCTAAAAATTCTTTCTTTTGTAAAGGTCTTATAGTCATTTCCTTTTCATTGTCTCCTAAAAGTTTGCATTTGACGTTAAAAGGTATTTTGTTCTCTATCATTAAAGATTCATCTAAAATGAAAAGATATGAAAATGTTTTGCAATAAAAATCATATTTTAGTGAATCTATTAAAATATCGATATTTTTTCTTCTAATTGATAAATCGTTATCATCTCCTAATATGAGCTTATTTTTTTCTCCGACTGATTTCGGCATATCTTTAATTATATCATTGTTTCCTCTTTGGATTATTAAATTGCTGCTCACATAAAAATGTTTGTTGTTTTCTTCTATATCTATTATTTTAGAATAATTATCATTTAATGTAGTCACCTTATCTCCTTTGTAATTTGGGGAATTTTCTTCGTTGAATTTGATAAAGTTTTTTAAATTTTGTTTTAAATTGCTGAAATTTTCATATAATAAAGAATATTTATTTTCTTTTTCATTTTCTTTATTATAAAAGCAAACATAAACATGACATTTGTTCAAAATATAATTAATTGGAATTGCAATTCTTTTCGAAGTATTAAGTATGATTTTATTTTTATTTTCTGCATGATTTATATTTTGGTCTTTTGAATTATATTTAGACCTGAAATCATTTGGAGATATAAATGATAAACATATAGGTATCTGCATATTATTGAAAATAAACACATTGCTTTGGAACACAATGCTTTTCATTGTTCCACTTTGTCTTACTTTTACCAGTATTTCAATCTCATCATCTAACCCTATGTTATCAGAATTGTTATTATTACTATCACTTTCTTTCATCCCACTACTTGTATCAATTTCATTTATATTATTTTTAATTATAATATTATCTTCACTGTTCTCCATAAGCCTTTCTTCATCATCGACTAAAAGGCCTGTGAGTATTTCACTATTAGTTCTCATTTCTACATTTTGTTTAGTCAAAAGAGGTTTGTCTTGTGTGTCTTTTATTTCTTTGTTCTGGGTTTTTTTAGCTGGTTTAGTCTTTTTCATTTTGGCATAAATTGCATTTACTTCATCTTTTGCTATTCGATCTTTTTTCATTCTGAAACTAGTAGTATAATTAGTGGAAAAATCGTTACTGTATACAGGTACATAACCTTTTATTCTAAATGAAAATTTGTCTTTCTTTATTTTTAATTGAGCTTCCGATAAATGTTGGTAAAATCTGGCTAAAGAACTTTTGTATACTTGTCTTACATTTTTTTTCTCAGTAGAATGTAAATATATTTTATATTGGTTCTTGGAAATATTGCTATCTAATTCTTCCGCATCAAGCCAACATTCTATTTCCACTCCTGTTAAATTTAAGAATTCAATAGCAACTCTTTCACTTTTATTCTTGGCTATATCAGTGAAATCATTTAATTCTTTGTCCCATTTCTCTTCACTTTCTCCAAACTTTTTCAAAACTCTATTTAAGACATTCATCGAAGATATTGATATATTCATATTAAAAATATCATCACTGCTAAATAGAACTCGCATTCTTGAAAAACTAGTTACTTGATCTACTTTAAGATTTCCACTATATTTTTCAATGATGGGCTCCCAGTTGTTAATTCTGTCATTAAAAAAGTTGATAGACGTATCAAAATATATTTCAACATACATGCCTAAACCATTTATATCATATTCACTTAAAGGTATTTCTCTCCTTGATATACTTTCCAATATTAAATTACTTATATTTTCTACGGAGTCAGTATTACTATTTTGGATATATCTAATTAAAATTTCTTTTGTTTCAATATTTAATAAAGGAATCAAATAAATTCCAGAATCATCTAAAAATTTGAAAGAGAATTTTGAGAAAACAACATGAACATCCATCATATTATTTATTCCATCAGTGTTAATTTCTGTTTTTATTTGTTTGGCTTTTTCTTCTTGCAATTCTTTCTTTTTTTGTTCTCTTAGTTTCTTCTGCTCCAATTGCTTTTGCTTTATTTTGTATTTTTCTATTTTTTTCTTGTTTTTATTTTGCCTTTTCTCTAATTCCTCCTCGGTTAAATTAGTCAATTTTTCTTCTCCTTCTTCATCATAGAGATTTATTATATTCTGTTCATTGTTATCATTAATTATATTATTAGCATCATTTTCGTTGAATAAATCATCATTTTCTTTTTTATTTAATTCTTTCTGTGGATCATCGTATTCTTTATACATATCAGTTAAAAATTGGCTCAACTTGGGTAAAAATGCCATTAAGGTTTTAGTTTGTCTGAAACCTATGTTAAATATTAATGGCTCAAAATATACATTAACTCCCATAACAGATTTTTCCCGATGAGGTAACAATAAAAATGAATTAATATTTGTCACAAATCTAAAACCCTTGAGCATTTGGTCACATATATTTTCTATAGTATAAATTCCATTTTTGAAATTAACTATATTAAATTCAATATTTATACATTTTGCTGATATTTTCATATTATTTGATAAATATTTAATTTTTACTGTTCTTCCCAAACCATCTCTTGTTGTGTCATATTCACTATCCATTAAAATTGTGCATAAGAAGTTATATTTAAATCTTAGAACTTTTGTTTTTGACTTAGTATCATCTAAAGGGAATTCTAGCATGGTTTCTTTCATTTCGAATTTAATTTTCATATTACTTTTTTCCCTTTTGGTTTCTAATATTTTTGACAATTCTTCCTCTTTTTTTTTTATGGATTCTTCAGCTTCTTCATCTGCCTGAATATCTATTCTAGTATCAATGATATTATTGTCTTCAATTTTATTTCCTATTTCTTTCAAATCTTTGGCTAAGAGCTTAGAAAAATTGTTTCCGAATATTTTTTTCTTTTCCGTTTCTTGCTCAAGCATATTCGTTATGTCAACTTCTTCCTCTTCGGTAAATTCACTCCCAACAGAACTAGAAACGTCGCTTAGTCTGGTTTCTAGGATAGAATTAACACTTATTCTTTTTTCATATTTTAACATTTGTTTCAATTTTTCCTTTTTGTGCTTCTCTTCTAAGTTTGCCAAAAGTAGAGTAACATCGTCACAGCTCTGGGTGTACATACCGAAATAGTAGTTGTAGTATTGGTAGAGCCTAGCCATGGCACTCATTGAAAAGCATATTCGTATTTTTTGTAAAATAACGTTTACTTCTTGGCCTTTTGTTATTCCGTCATATCTGTATTCAATTAACATAAACTTTTTGTTTTTTGCATCTTCGACTTTTTTGGGATCACGAACTATTTCTATTCCTTCTTCCATTCTAGATTTTAATAAACTACTTTGATTTCTACTAAAATTACTTCCTTCTCTACTTTGTGAAATAGATCTTTTGTCAGATGAATACATCTGTATCATATATTGGAATTCTTTATTAATTAAAGTATCTCCTTTTAAATTATTTTTTGAAGTTATTATTGTTTCTCTATCTTTTACTCCAGCAGATTCAATAGATATATCAACATCCATATTTCCTTTTTCAGTCATTAAAACACCTATATAAAATTGATTTAAATCAAAAGCTATAAAATCTCTATATTCCCTATCCATAGTATCATCTAAAATTATATTTGCATCTGATATAATATTTCTTTCCTTAAGTGAAATTGACTTCATTAAACAAAGTTCAATGTTGCCTAAGATAAATTCAAATATTAAATATTTTGGGTCTTCATTATCATTTAGTCTTTTTAGTCTTTCCTCTTCTTTGACTTTTTGTTTTTCCAATTCTTCTTTTTTTTGTTCATCTAATTTTTTCAGTTTTTCCTCTTTTATTTTCTTCTCTTCTTCTTCTTTTACTTTCTTAGCTTTTTCTCTTTTCTCATTTTCTTCTTTTTCCGCATCTTCTTTATTTTGTTTTTCTTCTTGGGCTTCTAATAATGTTTTATTTTCTAAATCAAATGACAGAATTTTGTTATTTTTTTGCATTTTTTCTAATAATTCAATAAAAAAAATAACTTGTGTGTCTCTTAAGTTAAATTTGCATTTTGGAATATTTAAATAAATTTTCATTTTTTCGAATAATTTATTTTTTTGTTCGAACATTTGTTCAAAATTGAATACTACAGAAATATCATCGACTAAATTTAGTCCTTTTGCTGTAACTAAACCTTTGAAATCTCCATCGAAGTCATCTAAGGTTGCCATACTAAATTTATCAATTTTCATTGTATAAATGTCAAATAATTCATCTCTATTATTCATTAATTCATAATTCTTTTTTATATCCTGTCTCGGCGGAAGAATTGAAGTCATCTCGAAGTCACCGCACTTTATGAGTAAACATTTTCTATTATAAGCATCTAAAATATCTTGAGGATATAATATAATAGGACTTTTCATTGCAATATCTAAATCAATATTAAAATGCTGGAATCCACCAGTTATATAATTAGTCTCGAAACCAGACTTAATCAAACTTTGAATTTCGCCAGTGGCTATATATCTTTCAGAGCCAAATTTACTTATAGTTGTTGCCAAACTTTCTAATACTTTATTCATTATATATTGAATACTATATAAATTCATAGTTATTACTAGACGTTTTGTATTTCTGAACTTAAACCTAAAATCGGATTTTTCAAATCGGGGATTGTTTTCAAATTCGATATATAGGGCCCCCTGTTTATCTTTCTCTTTTTCATCCTTTTCATTTTTATCATCTTTTTGCTCAATTGATGCCATCAAAGTTTCATATACATTTTCATTGTTATTATCCTTTAGTTGATATTGCTTCACAGATATATCATCTATAAGTAGACTGAAAAATTGTCCCTTTTTTTTCATTTCTGCAATAACATTGAATTTATCGAACTCCATAGTTAACATCTTTTCAGCTCCTTGTCGATTAATATCGAAAGCAACCTTAGGCAGAGATAGTCTAACTCTATATAAGCAATAGGTGTCAGGAATATCTCTTAAAGTATCAACTTCAGTAGAGGCATTTTCAGATATTTTTTTAAGTCTTTGTTTAACTCCTTCATCAACGTTTTCTTCTATTAATTTCTTTTTTTGCTCCTCCAATTTTTCTATTTCTTTTTTTTGTTCCTCATTCGGCCCACTAGAAAAATAACTCCAAAAGCCCGACCCCCCCTGCAGTTTCTGGATTTTTTCGTCAATGTTATCTATTTCTTTATCATGGAACATTTTATATTTAGCGGCATCTCTCATAATTTGAATATCTTCATACTTTAATCCAGTTTCTACTTGGGTCAATGAAGGTTTTATTATATTCACTTGTTTTTCATCTTTATGATACCCATATTTAGCTTTAAAATATACAATATAGTTTTCTATATAATTTAATTTCTGAGCTTCATCTATTTTTTTGACATAATATTCTTTTGCTAAACCTAATTGATATTTAGAACTTAAATCCTGATAAGCTAGTAATTTCATAGCCGCTTTAATTTGGACTAAACTCATTGACATTAAAATATCATTCAGTTGACAATCTACCTCATATTGTGGACTGCCATTTTTTAGGTTTTCATTCATAGATAATTTAAGCAAAAATCCCAAGTTATAAACTAAGTATTGATGTGAATTAATATCATTGATATATTCATTTGTCTCAGATAGGCAATATCTATAATATTGTGTCATTGGACCTAAGAAAGATTCAACTTTTTCATCATTTATTTTTGTGCTTTCAGTATCTTTTATTTTATCATAATATGCCTTCAATTTTCCCTCGTTTTCATATGTATCTAGATATATGGACAAATTTGTCAGTTTTACTATTTTATTGTTGATTTCTGCAAAAGGAATCGTTTCTCCTTCTTCGGGTTCATTAAAATTTTGATCTACTGTTTTTATTTTTATATTTTTTAATAACATACCAAAAGAAAAAGGGATTAAATTATAAGATAATTCATCATCAAATAAGATACATATATCGGTTATATTTATTTCTAAATTATTTATAATTTGGCTGGTCATTCCAGGAGTTCCCTCCTCTTTTAAATTATTGACTTCATTTACTAATTCTTCGATACTTTGGAGTTGACTGTTTTTATAAGCTTCCATATTTTCTATTTCAGTCTTTTTATTAATTGTTTCTAATTTTTTCTGTTTTGCATGGAAATATACTTTATCAATTTCTACCTTTATTGGATACAAATAAAATCTTGGTAATGACATTGCAATTTTCATTTTCCCAACGTAACCATGGACCAATTCAAAATAAGGCAAATTCATATTAGTGAATATTTCTGGTTTTATTTTAAGATTTGACATTTCAAATTCTCCTTTCCATAAAGAAGATTTTGTTTCTTCTTTATTTATTTCCAGTATATTACTAAGATATTTATCGACAATCCAGTTTATTATACTGCTTGTCATTTTTTAAATATTATTTTTTGATTTAATTTTATTTATTTCATTTTAGAGCCAAATGATATTAAAATAGATGGAATTATTAGAAAAATATGTGACAAAATAAAAGATATAGATACATTAAAAACTGAATTATATAATCAAAAAAATGAAAATAAAAATTTAAAAAATGAATTAATAAAACAAAAACAAAGCAATGAAGCATATATTTTGGAAATAAAAAAAGAAATTGAAAACTTAAAAAATATTATAAAGAATCAAAAAGAAATTTATGATAATAATTTAGAAGGTTTAGGCAAAGAAATAAAACAAATAAAAAAAGATATTGATAATCAAGGGAAATATCATGATAAAATAGAAACAAAAAAGATGTTAAATAAAAATATTAGTAATATTGAAAATGTA
Source organism: Epidinium caudatum (assembly GCA_023807225.1). Classification (NCBI taxonomy): domain Eukaryota; phylum Ciliophora; class Litostomatea; order Entodiniomorphida; family Ophryoscolecidae; genus Epidinium; species Epidinium caudatum. Next base: position 10,480 of record JAJMZR010014222.1, read on the forward strand.
AATTCAAATAAGAAGAATCAAGAAAAAAAAGGGCCAAATCATTGTTTAGGATTAGAAAATATTGGGGGAAGTTGTTATATGAATCCAACAATTCAATGTTTATGTAATATTTCAAATGTTAAAAATTATTTTCAAAACAAACAGTTGGTTGATAGTGACACAAATAATAAGAAATGTGAATTAACAAGAGAATTTTATAAATTATTGAATGAATTGTGGAAAGAACCTTTAAATAAAAATTATTATACTCCAACTGATTTCAAAAATTGTATAAGTAGAATGAATCCTTTATTTAGAGGAAAAGCAGCAAATGAGTCAAAAGATTTAATCATTTTTCTTTATGAAACAATACATAATGAAATAAATAAAAAAAATCAATTTAAACAAATAAATCTGACTGATGATTTATCATTATGTAGAAATAATTATTATTCAAATAATTCTTCTTTTATTATTGACACTTTTTATTTTGAAATTCAAAATGAATTACTTTGCTTGAATTGTGGTTTCAACAAAATTTCATATAATGCTGCAAATGTAATTATTTTTCCTCTTGAAAAAGTAAGAGAATATATGGTCCAAAAATCTATTGATGGATTTATATCTATCACTTTAGAAAATTGTTTTGAATATTACCAAGAAAAAGAACTTTTAGCAAATGAAAACCAAATATATTGCAATAATTGCCATACAATGTCAAATGCTGTAACACAAAATAAATTATTAACATGTCCACAAGTTTTGACAATAATATTAAAAAGAGATTTTGATGTTGACTTTGAATTTCCTCATTGTATAAATATAGATAAATATATAATTAGTAAGCCATTTTATGGAAAATATAAATATGAATTAATATCGGTTTTATCTCAATATGATGAAAATAGTATGTCTGGTCAATTCATTGCAGTTTGTAAATCACCTGTTGATAGTAAATGGTACCGATATAATGATGCAATTGTAACTTCATGCAATGAACCGAGTAATAGAGATTTTGATGCAATACCTTATGTTTTGTTTTATCAAAGAACTAACTGATTTTGATAAAATCAAAATCATTAGAAAAGCATAAAACAAATAATGATTATGATATACAAGATGGAAATAAATTAAGTTTTAAAATATTTATATTATTAAATTATTAATTGAATTCGAATTTTACAAAAAATGTTAATATTATTTTTTCTTCTGCATAAATGACAAATTAAGATATTTATATAAGTTTAAAAAATATATAATTTTAATATT
>JAJMZR010014223.1:0-11706 GCA_023807225.1 Epidinium caudatum
CCCAATCCCCAATCCCCAATACCCAAAACCCAATACCCAAAACCCATAGAAAAAATAATTAAAAAATATTATAAATATTTTTTAAATTAATTAATAATTAAATTGCGCTAAATTTATATTTAATTTAATATGATTTAAATTTATATAAAAAATGTTTTCCAATGAGGAACAATTATTCCTAAGCACAATTGCTAAAATGTTAAGTCCAAATAATGAAGAAAGGAAAATGGCTGAGCAAAATATAAGAAAATGGGTGAAAGAGACATATGACCAAGTACTTCATGCTTGCAATAAATTCATCATTTGTAACCAAATTGACCCAAGTATAAGAAAATATGCTTGCTATGTTCTGGGTCTTTTGACAAAGGAAGATTGCTATGAAAATTGGCAAAAAACTAATTTAGAATTGAAAACGAATGCCCAAAGTAATTCACTAGCATTATTAGGAGATAATGATCCAACAATTAGAAATGCAGCTTGCAGTTTAGTAAGCTCTCTTGCTGTCATTTCAATCAAAGATCAAGGATGGCCAAATTTAATCAATATTTTATGCTCTGGATGCAATTCAGAAAGAATTGAATTTAGAATATCCGCAATAAGAACTTTAGGTCTTATTTGGGGAGAACTACCTAAGGAGCCTTTTTCTATAGATGAATTATCTTTAATGGAAAATGCCATTATAAACTTATTAAGTAATCCTATAAATGAACTATTATCACTAGAATGCCTAAAAGCTTACGAATATTTCGTTAATTATATAAAAGATAAATTTAGCGACAAAGATTATCTTCAAAACACTTTGAAATTGCTTATTTCATATTGCTCATCAATAAATAATGTAAGTACAGAAATGGTTGTTAAAGAAGCCATACATAGAATAACAGAAATACTTATAGAAGCTTATGATTATATTGAACCTCATTTTAGAAATATTTCAGAATTTTTTATTGTTTTATGCAAGGGAAATAATGAATTTTTAGCTATACAATCATATATATTTTTCACTGAAATTGCATCAGATGAAATTGACAGAAGAAATAAAAGATTAACTTGCCGAAAGTATATTCAGTCAATATGGGATATTTTATGGGATAGTATCCAACATTCTTTAAATAATAGAACAAATCCAAAAACTGAAGATAATTATTCAAGATATAATTCATTACAAGAATTATTATATAATTTATCAATTATATGTGACGAAAAAATAATTGAAGATATTTTCGCTTATATGGGAACAAAATTAAATGACCCTAATCCTATGATAATTAATTCTGCTATATATGCTTTCGGATGTATTCTTGAAACTGTCCACAAAAAGAAAATAGAATCAGTTATTCCTGATTCAATTAAATCTTTGAATAATTTGTTTTCTAAAAACTGTGAAGAACTAAGTCTTACCTTATCATGGTGTTTCTCCAAAATATGTGAAGCACATTCTAAATTACTTTTATTTAATAATGGTTTGCTACCAAATTTAATTAATATATTTTTGAATTTGTTACAGCAACAAGCGTTAAATAATAAAATAAAAATGAATATATGTGATTCTATTTTTAATCTAGCTTCTTATATTTATAATCATAATTTGCAATCTTTAAATATTTTTAGCCCATATATGAAAGATTTATTACTAATATTAGAATCTTTAGCATATTTGCCACAATCTTATAACATTGAATGTAACCTATCAAAAAGATGCTTCACAGCCATATCTTCTCTATTAGAATGCTCAACAAAAAACGACCAACAATTAATTTCATTTTTTATGGAAAAAATATATACTAGACTAAATGAAGCCCAAAATATAAGTAATTTCCAAAATTCAAAAGAAAAACAAAATGATTTCCAATCATATCTTTGTCTAAGTGTACAATCTTTATGTAAAAATATTGAATTTAATTTGATAAATTTAGACAACAAAAAAATTGAAAATTATTTTAATATAATTGATAATTATTTTAAAATAAGGAAAGTGGTTTTCGAAGAAGGTCTTTTGGCTTTATCTGGTTTAATCTCATTGATTTCAGACGGTAATTTTGACCAATTACTCCAAAGAATGATGGTTTATATTTCCTTTTGTTTAAACAATTATACAGATGCATCAAATTGTGAAACTGCCTGTTTAAGTTTATTAGATTTAATTCGTACCGCCAAAGATAAATTCATTCCTTATATAAAAGAAATATATCCGCCTTTTAATAAAATAATAAATGCCGAAGACTCCAAAAAAAATATTTTTACTTTAATAATCATTGTATATTCAGATCTATTTGGTTATATAGAAAATGGAATATGGGAATACAAAGAAGTTCCCTTGAATTATATGACTCAATTAATAAATTTTTCTGTTAGAAACAGTGATAAATATTTAAATAATTGCAAAATTGATCCAGATGAATTAAGCTATTTTATTAAATTGAATGAAGGATTAGTTGATTTTATTAGTAATGTTGCTTCTTTTTTGAGTAATGCTACTCAATCTCAACAAGAAGAATTTAAAAGCCATTTACCTGAAATTTTAGAATATTTAACAACTATGATGGAAAATCCAATGTTTAACCCATCTTCTAACTATCTTACTTCTACATTTTCATTTCTGATAGATTTTGGCCAAATTTATAAAAAACAAGTCTTTAGGAGAACTAATGATTATACTTTACAAAGATTATTCCAATTGGCCAATAATAGTTATGATGATGAAGTAATCAATTTAAAGGATTATTTACAAAATCTTATTTTTACTATTAAAAATCAATCATAAAACTAATAATATTTATTTCAATAATTTATTTGATTTAAAAATATAAACATAAACACACAAAATTGGAGGGTAAAAAAATGGAGAAGATGTTAGTAACAGAAGCATTAAACGAACTGAAAACTCTGGATAACAGAATTACCAGAGCTATTAGTGGGGCAAAATTCGTAGTTGGGTCTAAAAAGGCTGACAAAAATGCTATGGCTGGAATTACTAAAGAGAACATCAAGAGAAGCAGTTTATGAAGTTCTATCACAACCACATGAATACCCACCCAGATAATCCTGAAGCATGGGCAGAATGGCGCAGTCAGTGATATAACTTTAGCTAATATCCTGCCTAAAATCATCAAGTCATTCTCACTTGTTGAGATAGGCTCCAGTCCCTTTTACTTGTTAGATTATCAAGTCATTCTCACTTGTCTCAAAACTGTCAAAACGCTACAGCTTACCCTTATCCAATAACTCACTGGATAGCCCCAAATGACCTTCGAGATGGTGCTCGAAGCCATCGATACCCTTTCATCCAACACATCCAGCCAACTCACTGGATACTCATTTCTGTCAAGTCTCAACAGCATCCACACAAGCCAACACACTTGAATACTGAGCAAGTGCCCGCCCTCCCTTCCCTCGGGCGATGGACCCTAACCCAACAAGTGAGAATGACTTGAGCATTTTAGGCAACATATTAGCAAAAGTTCTATAACTGACTTATACATGTCAAACCTAATCACCCCAATTCATCAGCATCATATCATGTCCCAAGTCCCAGGTCCCAAGTCCCAGGTCCCAAGTCCTGAGACCTGAGCCGTGAAGCAAAAACGAAACAACAGTTTATCAACCAGTAAATGCCGAGAGTTATAGCATTAAATGGTCCGGTAGGTGTTGGTAAAACTACTTTGCTAAATGAACTTGCTCAACAACTACCTAATTCATACATCATACCCGAATACTATGATGCTCTTGATGATGCTCATGATAGACTGAATGATTACCTTGAAGGAATGATGCCAGCTTATGACTTCCAAGATTACATCCTTGATTACTTCGACTCAGTTGCGAATCAACTAGCCAGCTCATCCTTTGATTACATCCTTGTTGAACGTTCTCCAGTAGAAGGTATCCTATTCTTTGCTAAGCATGACTTGGACACAAATCGATTAACACCAGCTCAGTATAACCTTTTGCTTCAACGAGCTCAATTGATGTCATTCTATCCAAACCCATTAGACAATGATAATGCTATGACCTTATTCACTGATAACTTATCAACAAAACAACTAGTCCAATTCATTATCCCATTGCTTTCACGCATTACAATCATCAAACTTAGAGCTTCATTATTCACATTGAGAAACAGAATACACAAACGAGGTAGATTGTGCGAGATTGAACACTATAATGACAGATACATGAGAGCAATGATTGATTCTTATTATAGGCTCTAACCATCTTTTTACAGCTAGATGATGGGTGTATAGCTTAATTGGTAAAGCAGCAGTCTCCAAAACTGAAAGATGAGGGTTCGAATCCTTCTACGCTCATTGAATCATCCAGTTATTGTTTTTGTATCCAGTAAATGACTAGTCAATACAGTCATATCTGTTTCTGGGACACAGAAGCCGCAACTAATACATCGCCTCATCAATGCTATCTTGTTTCTTATGCTTTGGATGATGAACCTATTCATTCATTCTATGGTCGAAACTGTATCAGACGCTTTCTTGAACGACTTCCAGATAATACGCTAGCAATAGCCCACAATCTAAGTTATGATTTCTCATTTGTCGTTGATTCATTGACTTACATCTATGACAACCCAATCATCAAAGATGGACGTGTTCTTCTATTGAGAGGAACATATAGAGTTAAACGATTCAAGAATCGCAAATGGAAGCATGAATACAATGTCATCACATTCAAAGACTCTTATGCTATCATTACTAAACCATTGAGAGCTTTCCCTGAGATGTTCAATCTTGATTCAGGTCGTAAGGAAGTCTTCCCATACAATTACTATAACTCAATCAATGTTCAATCAATCTATGGCAACATCAATGAAGCACTTGAACACATACCAGATAACGACCATCAAACCTTTCTCGCTAATCTTCAAGAGCTTAACTGTATCAAAGACTCCAACCAATTCAACATGAGAACCTATGCCATTTTCTATTGTGAGCAAGACGTGAGAATTCTCAAGCAAGGCTTCCAAACCTTTCGCCAGCTTCTTCTCAATGAGTTCAATCTTGATGCTTATTCATTCGTTTCTATTTCATCAATTGCTAATCGATACATGGAACTCAATTGCTACTGGAACAATCACAATCTTTATGACTTAGCCAATACACCCAGAGACTTCATTAGTCGTTGTATCATTGGCGGTCGTTGTATGTTATCAGACAATACCAAATCAATCAACACCGATGAGCCAATTGTTGATTTTGATGCTGTAAGCCTTTACCCTTCAGCAATCAATCGCTTATACTTATTGGAAGGCATGCCTCAAGTTTTACAACCAAATCAACTATCATCATCTTATCTCTTAAATCACTTATTCACTGATGAACAAACAGAACCAACTCAAGAGCGTTTTATTAGTGGTTTCTTCATTGAGGCTCAAATCCTTCATGTCAATATCAAACGTCATTTTCCTCTTATTGTTTGGAATCATGACATCAACGGAGAACCTGAACATGAACGCTCAACCAATGATACATGTCGAATGTATATGGACCATATAACCTTTCAAGACCTCATCACATTTCAACACGCAATCATTCAACCAATAAGAGGATACTATTACAACAATAAACGAGACCATTCATGTCGTCATGTTATCAGCAATCTCTTCAATCTACGCCTTCATTACAAAGCTGAGAACAATCCACTTCAAGAAATCATCAAGCTTATCTTAAACTCAATCTATGGAAAGACTATCTTGAAACCAATTGATGAGACTTACAAATTCATCCCAACATATCAAGTGGATGATTACATTAGAAGACGATACAATTACATAAAAGAGGTCATTGGTTATGATGGTTCAAGACGTTGTATTGCCAGAGAGGTTAAGCCATTCAATAAACACTTTGCTTTCACTCCTTTTGGTGTCAATGTATTATCAATGTCAAAGCGAATCATGAACGAGCTTATCTGTTTAGCTGAAGACCTTAAGATACCAGTCTATTATCAAGACACTGACTCAATACACATTCATCAATCCAAACTCAACACTTTAGCCAATGAGTTTGAATCACTTTATCATAGACCATTGATTGGTAAAACATTGGGTCAATTCCATCCAGACTTCGCTTCGTTTGGTTCAACTGATGAAATGCCTATAGCTACCCGTTCAATCTTTGTAATGAAGAAGACTTACATAGACCAACTTCAAAACCAAAACAAAGAGATAGCTTTTCACATACGCATGAAGGGCATTGTTCCTGATGTCATAGTTGAGAAAGCTAATGAACTTCATCCTCAAGACATTCAATGTGTTTATCAAGATGGTTTAGTCTATCCTATTCCATCTGTTTCATCCAATGATGAGTATTCCATCTTCCATCTATACAAAGACTTATACGATGGACAAGTCATTGAGTTTGACTTAGCAACAAGCAAACTTCATCCATGCTTTGAACTGAAAGACTTTCAAGTCTCAACCAAGACAAGCTTCATCCGTAGAATTGGATTAGGTGAATCGTCTTGATAAATCAACTAGTTTCTGAACCCACTTACTTTTTTAGCACCAGTATAAACACATGAACAAATCTCTCTCTATCAATGCTGTTGTTGCGCATTACAAAGATTTAGGTCATTATAGCCCCATAAAGCTCTTCTTCAAGAAGTCAGAAGTGAGGAAGCATAAGTCAGAAACTTCACCTTGTTTTCATACAGTGAGACCCATCCTTGTTAAGGTTGGCAATTGGTTTGATGACCACCTCAATTTCACATTCGTTATCAAGAACAAGTATGCTTACCTTTTACAATCAAAAGATTGTGAGCTGTGGTGTCTTGAGGTCGATAACGAAACGAAGGTCTATAAACCATCTGATGATGTTGAATATGAGTATCATGAATCCAATCTCAAATTCATTGCTTCCCCAAAGTTGGAAGAACGAGTGATGACCCTATCAATGACATTAGCAGGAGTTAGTGAAGCTAATGAAGAAGACATATGAAAACACTAATCATCTTGTTTGTTTTTGTCCCAGGTCTCAGGTCTCAGGTCTTGGGTCCTGGGTCTTGGGTCTTGCCTTCCTATGTTTCATCTGTTTTACATTTCAATCCAATCTTTTGTTTGCTATGAAAGATGCCACCTCGCAAGGTCAAATCTAATCAATCATCTCAAGCTGTTGAACAAGCTCCTCCAGTTGAGCCAGTAAATGAATCTCAACCAATACCTCTCACTAAGGATGACTATCTTAAAGCTCGTGCTACTATCAAACAGTTCCGTGAAGAGAAGAAAGCTAAACCAAAGAGACAATGCTCAGAGAAACAGTTAGCTGCTTTAGCTGCCGGTCGAGCTAAGAATAATCGATTCAAGAAACAAGACAAACCATCTGATTGAGTAATACACATCACCTGTTTCATTTTTGGTGGCTCTTAAATGGCTCGTAAGAGAAAGTATCAAACCGATGCTGAAAGGAGAGAAGCTCGTCGTGCTTCAGCTAGAAAGTCATATCATAAGCATAAGCATGATAAACCAATTGATGATGAGTTCAAGAGACTCTTAGCAATGAACCCTGACCTATATACAAGCAAGAAGCACTTAACTGATGAGCAGAAGTCTTTCATCAAGTCATTGCTTAACTTACCACTTGATACTAAACCAAGCACAAGCAGACAAACAAGACAAACCAATTCAATAGCAAAGCAACAGCTTGGACTTGCTAACACTAAGATACGCAACAAACATAAGACACCCATTAAGACTATTGACTTTGACATCACATTGTTCAAATCAGAACAAGAGCGCCAATACTTCTATGAACATTTGCCTGATGTGATTCACAAACTACTTGACTCAATCAACTTCAATACAGAACATTGGACAGTGTATTACAAATACGATTCCAAATGGAAGACTAGAACATTAGATGGTATAACTGAGCAATACATGAGGAATCAAGTTAAGCATGACTTAGAGGAACACTTACATGACTATGTTGAATACAATGAGGATTATGACTTCTTCCCAGTGATGATTCAACAGCTGACTCAAATTCGTTTCATCAACATTGATAACACAAAACCACCTCATGGAAGACGTAATAAGAAACATGAAGGCAAGTTTTGGAGATGGTTATTGAAAGGGTTTCCTGAGCTCAATCTTGAACGGTTCATGATATTCAACAAGCTTGACAAACATGCTGCTTCAATCATCCAACGTGATAACTGTTTCATTTATGCTTGTCAGCAAGCTGGTTTAGATGATGCTCTTATCAATGAGTTGCGCTATTCGATACTTAAACGGTCAATGACACATCAAGACTTGACAAAGATTGCCAAAGATAAGAAGTTCAATCTCAAGATTCACATCAAAGAGCCAAAGCGTTCATATACAATCAATCCATCTGGAACTATTGAGCTTCACCTTGTGCTCTTACATAACCATTACATGATTGATGAGGATGTTGATGTATCACCATATTACATCAAACACAGAAAGGAAATCAACTATGACCCAATAGCTAGATTCTGGAAACGTGAAGACAAGATGAGAATCATTAGCAAGAGTAATGGATACTATAAGAAGAGCTCAACACAGTTTTCATTGATAGAAGTCATCAAAGCTCTCTTTGAAGTCAATGCGTTTGAACCTATTACGATGAATGATTATAGAGCTTATGCTTCCATAGTATGCTTTGAGAACATTGACCCTATTAAATCACTCAATTATGACCCTCGATTTTGTTGTCGTCTCAAACAAGACCCATTTCTTGAAAACTAGATCATTTCTTTTTTCATCCAGTTTTTTTACCTGTTAGAAAATGAACGCTGAACAGTTTCTTAGAACTACCACCAAACTTATCGATTGTATCAAGAACAAGGATTTCAAACATGTAGAATTCAATAGTGCCAATATCTATCTCTATGTCAAAGATAACACTATCATGCTCAACATTACCAAGCTATTCAAAGAGCTCAATAGACATACAAAAACAGCTTCATCAGGCGCTTCTATCTTTGTCAGACAGAACATCATAGAGAAAGGTTGGATTGAACAGTATCCCAACAAGTTCATGAATGTCAAAGGTAAAGGCACTCAAGAATTCAAAGGCATGTATGTATCACTTGATTTGCTTCGTGAATGGCTTATACCTATTGGAGGCTTACATGCTTATAGATGGTTCATTGATGATGATGCTTGGTTTGAAGAACTAGGTAAAGGATGGGTATATGTCATTAGAACTCCACAACATGCTAAATCAAATGTCATCAAGTATGGTCGCACAATCAATCTAGAAAGACGCTTTAACATCTATCTAAGCAATTGTTCCAAGGAACTACAAGCAATAGGTGTTGAAATCATTGGCTTTGCTTACGTTGAGAATCAATCAGAAGCTGAAGATGCTATTGCTAGCTTGTTTGACCAATACAATTGCTCATCCACTGATGATGGTAGAGAATACAGACTCATCAATGAAGAAGATGAAGATAGCGCTCGAGAGTTTGCCTTTGACATCTTTGAACGAGCACTTCAATCTATCAATGTAGATAAAGCTTCTATTCAATACTTTGTCCCTGGAGCTAACATCTTCAAATACAAGCGAGACACACAATGAATACCCTCATTCATTTTTGCCTCTCTTAAATGAGTCTCAAGACGATTGAAGATTCCTATTGCCTTAAGGATGCTGAGCATACAGCTGGAACCAATAGATACACTTTCACCTACAACTTCCAATGGAGGAACATCATCCAGGAGCACTTAACCATATCCATTCGTTCTATCAAGTTATGGAGACAACCTCGCAATCTTTGGGTGGATAACTTGAAGCTTCACAACATAAGCGAGAATGAGGATGAAACAACAAGCTTTGACATTTCAATCACTGGTTCAATGACTGAGTTCAATAACAAGATTGCTATTGATAAACCTGAAGGCTGTAGAGTATATTACAATCCAAAGAACAAACGCATTGTGTTTGATTGTGATTCCAATCACTATTTCACTGTTGAAACACCTATCGCAACAACTTACTCAGATGACTTCAAAGCCATTACTGGAAAGACCAACTTCTATAACTACATGTATGATGATACTTGTTTCGATGCCAACAATCATCTAGTTTGCTTCTGGTTCCCAAACATATGGGATAGAGAAGATGTTCATGTTAGAGCTTCATTTGTTGATTTAGGCTATAAGAACTTTGTTGGCGTTTCTAATGAGCAGTTTGTCCCACCTAAAGAGTATCCAATTAGCTATACTGATAAGAAGTTCTCAATTGAGTTGTTTGATTCATTGGATAGAGAAATAGAATTACCTGCTGATGAATGTGGTGGTTTAGTGATTGAGGCAATCTTGAAATCGACAATCTGAATTAGCATTTTACCAACCATCAAATGGATGACTCAAGCAAGCTAACAAGGGCACAGCGCCAACAAATCATCTTCAAGTTTCTTAAAGGCACTCCAGACCCTTTATATGATGTCATTGAGACAAAGCATGGTAAGTATATCGTTAAGCCTAAACCAATTGAAGTTGAAGAAGAGGAAGCTGTTCATGAGGAACAAGTTGAAGAACAGGAAGAAGAATCAAGTGATGAATCATCTGATACAACTCCACCACCTCCTCCACGCAAACGCACATCATACAAACGCACCAAACAAGATGCTAGACGTATTCTTGATGCTTTGACTAGCCTTATCAATTCAAGCGATTACTCAGACGATGATGATGAAAGCTATTCAAACCAAAGAGCTCCACCAATCATTGAGCCCAACAACTTCAAACCTCAACAGCTTTCATTCCATAGAAGACGTCTAGCTTTCTGATTAATCAGCTTGTTTTTTTGTAGCTATCAAAGATGCTTAATACTGAGATAAATGAATTTGCTATAGACCAGGAGCTTACGCAAACAGCTTCTTACTTTTCCATCGTTGATAACGCTATTAAGACTGGAGATACAAACAAGATATATAAGATAAGCACTCAACAATGTGAAGCAGCACCAGCACCTTTTCCTTTAGGTTCATGGACTACAATTCCTTTATCACCACAAGGGGATAATATGGTTGATTTGTATAACTCTTTCTTAACTGTTGATTTAAAGTTTCCAGCTATTACTGGAACTACTAACAAGGACCCTTTCCCACAAATTACAGGTTCAAGTGTTCCAACATACTTTAACCAACCTGGATTATGGATTGGCTTTAAAGATTCAGCTAATATCGTTGGTCAATATCAATTACTTGCTAATGGTCAAACCTTTTACACTCAATCATTCGCTATTGAAGAATCATACATTACATCTCTTGCTTCAACTGATGCTGTTAAACATGTTGATACATATAGTAAAGCAACTCATAAAGACGTTTGGCGTGGTAAAGATACATCACGTTCAGGTATTGTAATCAATTACTCTAACAAATCAAACACTGATAATATCATTCAACTTAAGATTGACTTTAGAAGGTTCTTACCATTAGCTTCAATCAAATACATTCCTGATTTTGTTGGCAATCTTGAAATGCGCATTAAGTTTAGTTTAGACGGATTGGTTGTTGCTCCATTAGGTCCTGAATTCATCTGTAAGAACAATCCATTACAACTTCATAAAGTAGTTATGGCAAATGGTATCACTAATAAGTTCTTTCCTTATAAATGTCTTGAAAACGCTGACTCTTCATTATATGGTATTACTGCTGCTGCTTGGGCTGATAATGCGCTTACACTTACAGCTGGAAACATTGGAGCTACTATTTCAGCTACTC